>SJYQ01104592.1:167448-205367 GCA_006410935.1 Redunca redunca
TTTTTTTTTTTTCTTTCTTCTTTTCTTTAATATTGTATTTTTGAAAATCCAACCTCTACTCTAGATTTTTAATCCTTGCTTTTTGGTATTTGTTATCAATTTTGTACCTTTAAAACCCATTCTTCAGTACCCATTTTTACTTGAGAGCGAGACCACTGGCTTGACTGCTCTCTCCTTCTTTGAACTCTCCTTTTTCTCCAACAGGTTGCCTCTGTCTCCTCCCTCCCCCTTCTCTTCTCTACCCAACTCTGTGAATCTCTGTGTGTTCCACACAGTGGAGAAAACTTAGGGAACTGTTAACTAGCTGGATCTGTCTCTCTCCTTTTCATTTCCCTCTTTTATCCTCCTGGCCACCTCTGTCTCTTTCCTCCCTCTCCTCTTCTCTGTATAACTCCGTGAACATCTCTGAGTGGTCCAGACAGTGAGGCACACATAAGGAAGTGATTACTGGCTAGCTTGCTCTCTCCTCTTCTGATCCCACCTCATCTCATTCCAGTCACCTCTAACTCCCCTCCTTCTTCTCTTCTACATGTACCTCAGTGAACCTCTCTGGGTACCCCTCAATATGGAGAAACTTTTCATCTCTAACCTAGATGTTTTATCATTGGTGCTGTATAGATGAAGAAGCCTTGAGGCTACTGTAAAAGTAAAACTGAAAACCAGAAGCAGGAGGCTTAAGTCCAAATCCTGAGAACATCAGAGAACTCCTGAATCCAGGGAACATTAATCGATAGGAGCTCATCAAATGCCTCCACACCTACACTGAAACCAAGCACCACCCAAGGGCCAACAAGTTCCAAGGCAAGACATACCACGCAAATTCTCCAGCAACACAGGAACACACTCCTGAGCTTCAATATACAGGCAGCTCAAGTTACTCCAAAACCACTGACAAATTCTCCAGCAACACAGGAACACACTCCTGAGCTTCAATATACAGGCAGCTCAAGTTACTCCAAAACTCATTACTGAACACTCCATCGCACTCCAGAGAAAAGAAATCCAGCTCTAGCCACCAGAACTCCGACACAAGCTTCCCTAACCAAGAAACCTTGACAAGCCACTGATACAACCCCATCTACAGTGAGGAAACTCCATAATAAAGAGAACTCCACAAACTGCCAGAATACAGAAAGGCCACCCCAAATGCAGCAATATAACCAAGATGAAGAGACAGAGGAATACCCAGCAGGTAAAGGAACAGGAGAAATGCCCACCAAACCAAACAAAAGAGGAAGAGATAGGGAATCTACCTGAGAAAGAATTCCAAATAATGATAGTGAAAATGATCCAAAATCTTGAAATCAAAATGGAATCACAGATAAATAGCTTGGAGACAAGGATTGAGAAGATGCAAGAAACGTTTAACAAGGACCTAGAAGAAATAAAAAAGAGTCAATATATAATGAATAATGTAATCAATGAGATCAGAAACACTCTGGAGGCAACAAATAGTAGAATAACAGAGGCAGAAGATAGGATTAGTGAAATAGAAGATAGAATGGTAGAAATAAATGAATCAGGGAGGGAAAAAAAAACGAATTGAAAGAAATAAGGACAATCTCAGAGACCTCCAGGACAATATGAAACGCTCCAATATTCGAATTATAGGAGTCCCAGAAGAAGAAGACAAAAAGAAAGACCATGAGAAAACACTTGAGGGGATAATAGTTGAAAACTTCCCTAAAATGGGGAAGGAAATAATCATCCAAGTCCAAGAAACCCAGAGAGTTCCAAACAGGATAAACCCAAGACGAAACACCCCAAGACACATATTAATCAAATTAACAAAGATCAAACACAAAAAACAAATATTAAAAGCAGCAAGGGAAAAGCAACAAATAACACACAAGAGGATTCCCATAAGGATAACAGCTGATCTTTCAATAGAAACTCTTCAGGCCAGGAGGCAATGGCAAGACATACTTAAAGTGATGAAAGAAAATACCCTACAGCCCAGATTACTGTACCCAGCAAGGATCTCATTCAAATAGGAAGGAGAAATCAAAAGCTTTAAAGACAAGCAAAAGCTGAGAGAATTCAGCACCACCAAACCAGCTCTCCAACAAATGCTAAAGGATATTCTCTAGACAGGAAACACAAAAAGGCCGTATAAATCTGAACCCAAAACAATAAAGTAAATGCCAATGGGATCATACTTATCAATAATTACCTTAAACATAAATGGGTTGAATGCCCCAACCAAAAGACAAAGACTGGCCAAATGAATACAAAAACAAGGCCCCTATATTTGTTGTCTACAAGAGACTCACCTCAAAACAAAATACACATACAACTGAAAGTGAAGGGCTGGAAAAATATATTCCATGCAAAGAAAGACCAAAAAAAAGCAGGAGTAGCTATACTCATATCAGATAAAATAGACTTTAAAACAAAGGCTGTGAAAAGAGACAAAGAAGCCCACTACATAATGATCAAAGGATCAATCCAAGAAGATATAACAATTATAAATATATATGCACCCAACAGAGGAGCACCACAATATGTAAGACAAATGCTAAGAAGTATGAAAGGGGAAATTAACAGTAACACAATAATAGTGGGAGACTTTAATACCCCACTCACACCTATGGACAGATCAACTAAACAGAAAATTAACAAAGAAACACAAACTTTAAATGATACGATAGACCAGTTGGACCTAATTGATATCTATATAGGACATTTCACCCTAAAACAATGAATTTCACTTTTTTCTCAAGTGCTCATGGAACCTTCTCCAGGATAGATCACATCCTGGGCCATGAATCTAGCCCTGATAAATTTTTAAAAATTGAAATCATTCCAAGCATCTTTTCTGACCACAATGCATTAAGATTCGATCTCAATTACGGAAGAAAAACTCTTAAAAATTCCAACATATGGAGGCTGAACAACTCGCTTCTGAATAACCAACAAATAAAAGAAGAAATCAAAAAAGAAATCAAAATATACATAGAAACGAATGAAACCCATAACCTGTGGGACACTATAAAAGCAGTGCTAAGGGGAAAGTTCATAGCAATACAGGCATACCTCAAGAAACAAGAAAACAGAAACAAGAAACAAGAAAAAAGTCAAATAAATAACCTAACTCTACACCTAAAGCAACTAGAAAAGGAAGAAATGGAGAACCCCAGGGTTAGTAGAAGGAAAGAAATCTTAAAAATTAGGGCAGAAATAAATGCAAAAGAAACACAAGAGACCATGGCAAAAATCAACAAGGCCAAAAGCTGGTTCTTTGAAAGGATAAATAAAATTGACAAACCATTAGCCAGACTCATCAGGAAACAAAGGGAGAAAAATCAAATCAATAAAATTAGAAATGAAAATGGGGAGATCACAACAGACAACACAGAAATACAAAGGATCATAAGAGATCCATATAATTGCTACTATCAGCAATTATATGCCAATAAAATGGACAACGTGGAAGAAATGGACAAATTCTTAGAGAAGTACAACTTTCCAAAACTGAACCAGGAAGAAATAGAAAATCTAAACAGACCCATCACAAGCACAAAAATTGAAACTGTAATCAGAAATCGTTCAGCAAACAAAAGCCCAGGTCCAGACGGCTTCACAGCTGAATTCTACCAAAAATTTCGAGAAGAGCTAACACCTATCCTACTCAAACTCTTCCAGAAAATTGCAGAGGAAGGCAAACTTACAAACCCATTCTATGAGGCTGCCATCACCCTAATACCAAAACCTGACAAAGATGCCACAAGAAAAGAAAACTACAGGCCAATATCACTGATGAACATAGATACAAAAATCCTTAACAAAATTCTAGCATTCAGAATCCAACAACACATTAGAAAGATCATACACCATGACCAAGTGGGCTTTATCCCAGGGATGCAAGGATTCTTCAATATCTGCAAATCAATCAATGTAATTCACCACATTAACAAATTGAAAAATAAAAGCCATATGATTATCTCAATAGATGCAGAGAAAGCCTTTGACAAAACTCAACATTCATTTATGATAAAAACTCTCCAGAAAGCAGGAATAGAAGGAACATACCTCAACATAATAAAAGCTATATATGACAAACCTTCAGCAAACATTATCCTCAGTGGTGAAAAATTGAAAGCATTTCCCCTAAAGTCAGGAACAAGACAAGGATGCCCACTTTCACTGCTACTATTCAACATAGTTCTGGAAGTTTTGGCAACAGCAATCAGAGCAGAAAAAGAAATAAAAGGAATCCAAATTGGAAAAGAAGTAAATCTCTTATTGTTTGCAGATGACATGATCCTCTACATAGAAAACCCTAAAGACTCCACCAGAAAATTACTAGAGCTAATCAGTGAATACAGTAAAGTTGCAGGATATAAAATCAACACACAGAAATCCCTTGCATTCCTATACACTGATAATGAGAAAGTAGAAAAAGAAATTAAGGAAACAATTCCATTCACCATTGCAACAAAAAGAATAAAATACTTAGGAATATATCTACCTAAAGAAACTAAAGACCTATATATAGAAAACTATAAAACATTGATGAAAGAAATCAAAGAGGACACTAATAGATGGAGAAATATACCATGTTCATGGGTTGGAAGAATCGATATAGTGAAAATGAGTATACTACCCAACGCAATCTACAGATTCAATGCAATCTCTATCAAGCTACCAGCAGTATTTTTCACAGAGCTAGAACAAATAATTTCACAATTTGTATGGAAATACAAAAAACCTCTAATAGCCAAAGCAATCTTGAGAAAGAAGAATGGAACTGGAGGAATCAACCTGCCTGACTTCAGGCTCTACTACAAAGCCACAGTCATCAAGAGAGTATGGTACTGGCACAAAGGCAGAAATATAGATCAATGGAACAAAATAGAAAGCCCAGAGATAAATCCACACACCTATGGACACCTTATCTTCGACAAAGGAGGCAAGAATATACAACAGAGAAAAGACAATCTCTTTAACAAGTGGTGCTGGGAAAACTGGTCAGCCACTTGTAAAAGAATGAAACTAGATCACTTTCTAACACCATACACAAAAATAATCTCAAAATGGATTAAAGATATAAACGTAAAACCAGAAAATATAAAACTGCTAGAGGAGAACATAGGCAAAACACTCTCTGACATAAATCACAGCAGGATTCTCAATGATCCACATCCCAGAATACTGGAAAGAAAAGCAAAAATAAACAAATGGGATCTAATTAAAATTAAAAGCTTCTGAACAACAAAGAAAACTATAAGCAAGGTAAAAAGACAGCCTTCGGAATGGGAGAAAATAATAGCAAATGAAGCAACTGACAAACAACTAATCTCAAAAATATACAAGCAACTCCTGCAGCTCAATTCCAGAAAAATAAGTGACCCAATCAAAAAATGAGTCAAAGAACTAAACAGACATTTCTCCAAAGAAGACATACAGATGGCTAACAAACACATGAAAAGATGCTCAACATCACTCATTATCAGAGGAATGCAAATCAAAACCACAATGAGGTACCATCTCACACCAGTCAGAATGGCTGCGATCTAAAGTCTACAAGCAATAAATGCTGGAGAGGGTGTGGAGAAAAGGGAACCCTCTTACACTGTTGGTGGGAATGTAAACTAATACAGCCACTATGGAGAACAGTGTGGAGATTCCTTAAAAAATTGCGAATAGAACTGCCTTATGACCCAGCAATCCCACTGCTGGGCATACACACCGAGGAAACCAATATTGAAAGAGGCACGTGTACCCCAATGTTCATCACAGCACTGTTTATAATAGCCAGAACATGGAAACAACCTTGATGTCCATTAGCAAATAAATGGATAAGAAAGCTGTGGTACATATACACAATGGAGTATTACACAGCCATTAAAAAGAATACATTTGAATCAGTTCTAATGAGGTGGATGAAACTGGAGCCGATTATACAGAGTGAAGTAAGCCAGAAAGAAAAACACCAATACAGTATACTAACACATATATATGGAATTTAGAAAGATGGTAATGATAACCCTGTATATGAGACAGCAAAAGAGACACAGATGTATAGAATGGACTTTTGGACACTGTGGGAGAGGGAGACAGTGAGATGATTTGGGAGAGTGGCATTGAAACATGTATACTATCATGTAAGAAGCAAATTGCCAGTCCAAGTTTGATACAGGATACAGGAAGCTTGGGGCTGGTGCACTGGGATGATCCAGAGAGATGACAAGGGGTGGGAGGTGGGAGGGGGGTTCAGGATTGGGAACTCATGTACACCCGTGGCAGATTCATGTCAATGTATGGTAATTAAAAATTAAAAAATAAATAGAGTTTCTGGGTTGTTCTGGGGAAACAGACTCTTGGAGGGCACAAACAAAATGTTGTGTACACCAGGACCCAAGAGAAAGGAGAAGTTACCACACAAAATACTGACCCAGAGTTGCCTGTGAGTGTCCAGGAGTCTCTGGAGGAGGCGTGTGTCGATGGTGGCCTGCAGGATCAGGGGCACTGAGTGCAGCAGTGTGTGTACAGGACCTTTTTAAGGAGATTGCCACTTTCTTCATTACCTCCACCATAGTTTGGTCTCAGGTTAAACAACAGGGGAGGAACAGAGCCCCACCTATCAACAGAAAATTGGGTTAAAGATTTACTAAGCATGGTCCAACCTGTCAGAACAAGACCCAGTTTTCCCCAGTCAGTCTCTCCCATCAGGAAGCTTCCATAAGCCTCTAAGCCTTATCCCTCAGAGGGCAGACAGAATGAAAACCACAGTGACAGAAAACTGATCAAACTGATCACATGGACCACAGCATTGTCTAACTCAATGAAACTAGGACTACCCAAGACAGATGGGTTATGGTGGAGAGTTCTGACAAAATGTAGTCCACTGGAGAAGGGAATGGCCAACCAATATTGTTGCCTTGAGCAGCAGTGTGAAAGAGAAAAAGATATGACACTGAGAGATGAACTCCTGAGGTCCTTAGGTGCCCAAAATGCTACTGGAGAAGAGTGGAGAAATAACTCCAGAAAATGAAGAGATGGAGCCAAAGCAAAAATGACACCCAGTTGTGTATGTGACTGGTGATGGAAGTAAAGTCTGATGCTGTAAAGAGCCACATTGCATAGGAACCTGGAACGTTAGGTCCATGAATCAAGGTAAATTGGAAGTAGTCAAACAGGAGATGGCAAGAGTGAACACTGACATTTTAGGAATCAGTGAACTAGAAATGTGAAGTCAAGTGGGCCTTAGAAGGCATCACTATGAACAAAGCTAGTGGAGGTGATGGAATTCCAGTTGTTCAGTTCAGTTCAGTTCAGTTCAGTCGCTCAGTTGTGTCCGACTCTTTGCGAACCCATGAATTGCAGCACGCCAGGCCTCCCTGTCCATCACCATCTCCCGGAGTTCACTCACACTCACGTCCATCGAGTTCATGATGCCATCCAGCCATCTCATCCTGGGCCATCCCCTTCTCCTCCTGCCCCCAATCCCTCCCAGCATCAGAGTCTTTTCCAATGAGTCAACTCTGTGCACAAGGTGGCCAAAGTACTGGAGCTTCAGCTTTAGCATCATTCCTTCCAAAGAAATCCCAGGGCTGATCTCCTTCAGAAGTGACTGGTTGGATCTCCTTGCAGTCCAAGGGACTCTCATGAGTCTTCTCCCACACCACAGTTCAAAAGCATCAATTCTTTGGTGCTTAGCCTTCTTCACAGTCCAACTCTCACATCCATACATGACCACAGGAAAAACCATAGCCTTGACTAGACGGATCTTAGTTGGCAAGGTAATGTCTCTGCTTTTGAATATACTATCTAGGTTGGTCATAACTTTTCTTCCAAGGAGTAAGTGTCCTTTAATTTGATGGTTGCAGTGATTTTGGAGCCCCGCCAAAAATAAAGTCTGACCCTATTTCTACTGTTTCCGCATCTATTTCCCATGAAGTGATGGGACCAGATGCCATGATCTTCGTTTTCTGAATGTTGAGCTTTAAGCCAACTTTTTCACTCTCCTATTTCACATTCATCAAGAGGCTTTTTAGTTCCTCTTCACTTTCTGCCATAAGGGTGGTGTCATCTGCATATTTGAGGTTATTGATATTTCTCCTGGCAATCTTGCTTCCAGCTTGTGGTTCTTCCAGTCCAGCGTTTCTCATGCTGTACTCTGCATAGAAGTTAAATAAGCAGTGTCACAATATTCAGCCTTGACTCACTCCTTTTCCTATTTGGAACCAGTCTGTTGTTCCATGTCCAGTTCTAACTGTTGCTTCTTGACCTGCATACAGATTTCTCAAGAGGCAGGTCAGGTGGTCTGGTATTCCCATCTCTCTCAGAATTTTCCACAGTTTCTTGTGATCCACACAGTCAAAGGCTTTGGCATAGTCAATAAAGCAGAAATAGATGTTTTTCTGGAACTCTCTTGCTTTTTCCATGATCCAGGGGATGTTGACAATTTGATCTCTGGTTCCTCTGCCTTTTCTAAAACCAGCTTGAACATCAGGGAGTTCATGGTTCACGTCTTGCTGAAGTCTGGCTTGGAGAATTTTGAGCATTACTTTACTAGCATGTGAGATGAGTGCAATTGTGCAGTAGTTTGAGCATTCTTTTGCATTGTCTTTCTTTGGAATTGGAACGAAAACTGACCTTTTCCAGTCCTGTGGCCACTGCTGAGTTTTCCAAACTTGCTGGCATATTGAGTGCAGCACTTTCACAGCATCATCTTTCAGGATTTGAAACAGCTCGACTGGAATTCCATCACCTCCACTAGCTTTGTTCGTAGTGATGCTTTCCAAGGCCCACTTGACTTCACATTCCAAGATGTCTGGCTCTAGATTAGGGATCACATCATGATATCTGGGTCATGAAGATCTTTTTTGTACAGTTCTTGAGTGTATTCTTGCCACCTCTTCTTAATATCTTCTGCTTCTGTTAGGTCCGTACCATTTCTGTCCTTTATCGAGCCCATCTTTGCATGAAATGTTACCTTGGTATCTCTAATTTTCTTGAAGAGATCTAAAGTCTTTCCCATTCTGTTGTTTTCCTCTATTTCTTTGCATTGATCACTGAAGAAGGCTTTCTTATCTCTTCTTGCTATTCTTTGGAACTCTGCATTCAGATGAGTATATCTTTCCTTTCCTCCCTGCCTTCACTTCTCTTCTTTTCACAGCTATTTGTAGGGCCTCCCCAGACAGCCATTTTGCTTTTTTGCATTTCTTTTCCATGGGGATGGTCTTGATCCCTGTCTCCTGTACAATGTCACGAACCTCAGTCCATAGTTTATCAGGCACTCTATCTATCAGATCTAGACCCTTAAATCTATTTCTCACTTCCACTGTATAATCATAAGGGATTTGATTTAGGTCATACCTGAATGGTCTAGCGGTTTTCCCTACTTTCTTCAATTTAAGTCTGAATTTGGCAGTAAGGAATTCATGATCTAAGCCACAGTCAGCTCCCGGTCTTGTTTTTGCTGACTGTATAGAGCTTCTCCATCTTTGGCTGCAAAAAATATAATCAATCTGATTTTGGTTTTGACTATCTGGTGATGTCCATTTTATAGAGTCTTCTCGTGTTGTTGGAAGAGGGTGTTTGCTATGACCAGTGCATTTTCTTGGCAAAACTCTATTAGTCTTTGCCCTGCTTCATTTTGCATTCCAAGGCCAAGTTTGCCTGTTACTCCAGGTGTTTCTTGACTTCCTACTTTTGCCTTCCAGTCCCCTATAATGAAAAGGACATCTCTTTTGGGTGTTAGTTCTAAAAGATCTTGTAGGTCTTCATAAAACCGTTCAACTTCAGTTTCTTCAGTGTTACTGGTTGAGGCATAGACTTGGATAACTGTGATATTGAATGGTTTGTCTTGGAGACGAACAGAGATCATTCTGTCGTTTTTGAGATTGCATCCAAGTACTGCATTTCGAAATCTTCTGTTGACCATGATGGCCACTCCATTTCTTCTGAGGGATTCCTGCCCCCAGTAGTAGATGTAATGGTCATCTGAGTTAAATTCATCCATTCCAGTCCATTTTAGTTCGCTGATTCCTAGAATGTTGACATTCACCCTTGCCATCTCTTGTTTGACTACTGCCAATTTGCCTTGATTCATGGACCTGACATTCCAGGTTCCTATGCAATATTGCTCTTATAGCATCGGGTCTTGCTTCTATCACCAGTCACATCCACAACTGGATATTGTTTTTTCTTTGGCTTCATGCTTCATTCTTTCTGGAGTTATTTCTCCACTGATCTCCAGTAGCATATTGGGCACCTAATGACCTGGGGAGTTCCTCTTTTGGTATCCTATCATTTTGCCTTTTCCTACTGTTCATGGGGTTCTCAAGGCAAGAATACTGAAGTGGCTTGCCATTCCCTTCTCCAGTGGACCACATTCTGTCAGGCCTCATCACCATGACCCGCCCGTCTTGGGTTGCCCCGCAGGCATGGCTTGGTTTCATTGAGTTAGACAAGGCTATAGTCCTAGTGTGATTAGATTGACTAGTTTTCTGTGAGTATGGTTTCAGTGTGTTTGCAAGGAGTGGTGGCTGCGAAGGCACAGGAAGGCCTAAAGGAGCTATCCCACGTTGAATCTCAGGAACGGTGGTGGTCAGGAGATACCCCTCATCCAAGGTAAGGAACAGTGGCTGTGCTTTGCTGGAGCAGGCATGAAGAGATACCCCACGGGCAAGGTAAGAGAAACCCAAGTAAGATGGTAATTCCAGTTGAGCTATTTCAAATCCTGAAAGATGATGCTGTGAAAGTGCTGCACTCAATATGCCAGAAAATTTGGAAAACCCAGCAGTGGCCACAGGGCTGGAAAAGGTCAGTTTTCATTCCAATCACAAAGAAAGGCAATGCAAAAGAATGCTCAAACTATCGCACAATTGCAGTCATCTCACACGTTAGTAAAGTAATGCTCAAAATTCTCCAAGTCAGGCTTCAGCAATACGTGAACCGTGAATATCCAGATGTTCAATCTAGTTTAAGAAAAGGCAGAGGAACCAGAGATCAAATTGCCAACATCCACAGGATCATGGAAAAAGCAAGAGAGTTCCAGAAAAACATCTATTTCTGCTTTATTGACTATGCCAAAGCCTTTGACTGTGTGGATCACAAGAAACTGTGGAAAATTCTGAGAGAGATGGGAATACCAGACCACCTGACCTGCCTCTTGAGAAACCTATATGCAGAACAGTTAGAAGTGGACATGGAACAACAGACTGGTTCCAAATAGGAAAAAGAGTATGTCAAGGCTGTATATTGTCACCCTGCTTATTTAAATTATATGCAGAGTACATCATGAGAAACGCTGGGCTGGAAGAAGCACAAGCTGGAATCAAGATTGCTGGGAGAAATATCAATAACCTCAGATATGCAGATGACACCACCCTTATGGCAGAAAGTGAAGAGGAACTAAAAAGCCTCTTGATGAAAGTGAAAGAGGAGAGTGAAAGAGCTGGCTTAGCTCAACATTCAGAAAATGAAGATCATGGCATCTGGTCCCTTCACTTCATGGCATATAGATGGGGAAACAGTGGAAACAGTGTCAGACTTTAATTTTTTGGGCTCCAAAATCACTGCAGATGGTGACTGCAGCCATGAAATTAAAAGACGCTTACTCCTTGGAAGAAAAGTTTTGACCAACCTAGATAGCATCTTGAAAAACAGACATTACTTTGCCAACAAAGGTCCATCTAGTCAAGTCTATGGTTTCTCCGGTAGTCATGTATGGATGTGAGAGTTGGACTGTGAAGAAAGCTGAACGTTGAAGAATTGATGCTTTTGAAATGTGGTGTTGGAGCAAACTCTTGAGAGTCCCTTGACCTGCAAGGAGATCCAACCAGTCCATTCTAAAGGAGATCATTCCTGGGTGTTCTTTGGAAGGAATGATGCTAAAGCTGAAACTCCAGTACTTTGGCCACCTCATGTGACGAGTTGACTCATTGGAAAAGACTCTGATGCTGGGAGGGATTGGGGACAGGAGGAGAAGGGGATGACAGAGGATGAGATGGCTGGATGGCATCACTGACTCAACGGACGTAAGTTTGAGTGAACTCTGGGAGTTGGTAATGGACAGGGAGACCTGGTGTGCTGCAATTCATGGGGTCACAAAGAGTCGGACATGACAGCGACTGAATTGAACTGAGCTGAACTAAAATGAACTGAAATGGATGAATTTAACTCAGATGGCCATTATATCTGCTACTGTGGGCAAGAATCCCTTAGAAGAAGAGGAGTAGACCTCATAGTCAACAAAAGATTCTGAATTGCAGTTCTTGGGTGCAGTCTCAAAAATGGAAGAATGATCTCTGTTCGTTTCCAAGGCAAACCATTCAAAATCACAGTAATTCAAGTCTTTGCCCCAACCAGTAATGCTGAAGAAGATGAAGTTGAACAGTTCTGTGAAGACATACAGGACCTTCTAGAACTAACACCCCACAAAAATGTCCTTTTCATTATAGGGGACTAGAATGCAAAAGAAGGAAGTAAAGCGAAACCTGGAAAAACAGGCAAATTTAGCCTTGGAGTACAAAATGAAGCAGGGCAAAGGCTAACAGAGTTTTGCTGAGAAATGCATTCGTCATAGCAAACATCCTCTTCCAACAACACAAGAGAAGACTCTGCACATGGACATCACCAGATGGTCAATGCCGAAATCAGATTGGTTATATTCCTTGCAGCCAAAGATGGAGAAACTCTACACGATCAGCAAAAACAAGACCGGGAGCTGACTGTGGCTCAGATCATGAACTCCTTATTGCCAAATTCAGAGTTAAATTGAAGAAAGTGGGGAAAACCGCTAGACCATTCAGGTGTGACCTAAATCAAATTCCTTATGATTATCCAGTGGAAGGGACAGATAGATTCAAGGGGTTAGATCTGATAGAGTGCCTGAAGAACTATGGACAGAGGTTCATGACATTATATAGGAGGCAGTGGTAAAGACCATCCCCTAGAAAAAGAAATGCAAAAATGCAAAATTGTTGTTTGAGGAGGCTTTGCAAATAGCTGAAAGAAGAAGAGAAGTAAAGGCAAAGGAGAAAAGGAAAGGTATACTCATCTGAATGCAGAGTTCCAAAGAATAGCAAGGAGAGATAAGAAAGCCTTCCCAAGTGATCAGTGCAAAGAAGTAGAGGAAAACAATAGAATGGGAAAGACTAAAGATCTCTTCAAGAAAATTAGAGATATCAAGGGAACATTTCATGCAAAGATGGGCACAATAAAGGATAGAAATGGTATGGATCTAACAAAAGAAGAAGATATTAAGAAGAGGGTGGGGTGAGATGGGAGAATGGCATTGAAACATGTATACTATCAAGTAAGAAAAAAAAAAATATTTCTCACTTCAAAAATAAATAAATAAATAAAGGTTCTCTCCACCGTGAAAAAAAAAAAAAGAAGAGGTGGTAAGAATACACAGAGGAACTATACAAAAAAAATATCTTCATGACCCAGATAACCATGATGGTGCCATCACTCACTTAGAGCCAGACATTCTGAAATGGGAAGTCAAGTGGGCCTTAGGAAGCATCACTATGAACAAAGCTAGTGAAGGTGATGAAATTCCAGTTGAACTATTTCAAATCCTAAAAGATGATGCTGTGAAAGTGCTGCACTCAGTATGTCAGCAAATTTGGAAAACTCGGCAGTGGCCACAGGACTGGAAAAAGTAAGTTTTCATTCCAATTCCAAAGAAAGGCAATGCCAAAGAATGTTCAAATTACCGCACAGTTGCACTCATCTCACAAGCTAGCCAAGGAATGCTCAAAATTCTCCAAGTCAGGCTTCAACAGTACGTGAATCATGAACTTCCAGATGTTCAAGCTGGTTTTAGAAAAGGCGGAGGTTCTAGAGATCAAATTGCCAACATCCATTGGATCATTGAAAAAGCAAGAGAGCTCCAGAGAAACATCTATTTCTGGTTATTGACTATGCCAAAGACTTTCACTGTGTGGATCACCACAAACTGTGGAAAATTCTTCAAGAGATGGGAATACCAGACCACCTTACCTTCCTCCTGAGAAATCTGTACACAGGTCAAGAAGCAACAGTTAGAACTGGACATGGAACAACAGACTGGTTCCAAATTGGGAAAGGAGTACGTCAAGGCTGTATATTGTCATCCTGCTTATTTAACTTATATGCAGAGTACATCTTGTGAAATGCTGGACTGAATGGAGCACAAGGTGGAATCAAGATTTCTGGGAGAAATATCAATAACCTCACGTACACAGATGACACCAGCCTTATGGCTGAAAGTGAAGACCTAAAGAGCCTCTTGATGAAAGTGAAAGAGGAGAGTGAAAAAGCTGGCTTAAAACACATTCAGAAAACTAAGATCATGGCATCTGGTCCCATCACTTCATGGGAAATAGAAGGGGAAACATTGGAAATAGTGAGAGACTTTAGTTGTTTGGGCTGAAAAATCACTGTATATGGTGACTGCAGCCATGAAGCTTGCTCCTTGGAAGAAAAGCTATGACCAACCTAGACAGCATATTAAAAAGCAGAGACATTACTTTGCTGACAAATGTTTGCCTAGTCAAAGCTATGGTTTTTCCCATAGTCATGTATGGATGTGAGAGTTGGACTGTAAAGAAAGATGAGTGCCAGAGAATTGATGATTTTGAACTGTGGTGTTGGAGAAGACTCTTGAGAATCCCCTGGACTGCAAGGAGATCCAACCAGTCAATCTTAAAGAAAATCGGTCCTGTATATTTGTTGGAAGGACTGATTCTGAAGCTGAAACTCCAATACTTTGGCCACCTCATGCAAATAACTGACTGATTGAAATAGACCCTGATGCTGGGAAAGATTGAAGGCAGGAAGAGAAGGGGATGATAGAGAGTGAGATGGTTGGATGGCATCACCAACCCGATGGACACGAGTTTGAGTAAGCTCTGGGAGTGGTGATGTACAATCATGTCTGGTGTGCTGCAGTCCATAGGGTTGGAAAGAGTCAGACACGACTGACTGACTGAACTGAACTGATATAGCTATGTGTTTGTTAGTCTCTCAGTTGTGTTCGACCGTTTGTGACTCCGTGAACTGTAGTCCTCCAGGCTCTTCTGTCCATGAAATTTACCATGCAGAAATACTGGAATGGGTTGTCATTCCTTTTTCCAGGGGATCTTCCTGACTCAAGGATTGAACCTGTGTCTTCTGCATTGCAGGCAGGTTCTTTACTGTCTGAGCCACCAGGGAAGTCCCTATCAAGTGGATAGGGTGACCCATTCTGTGGATAACCATCAGCCTCTTTCCCTTCCCAGTCTTGTCATCTTTCAATTGACTTATGAACAGTGTGGTCATAGTGGCAGGTTGGAGGTAATGCATAGCTCAGCAGCATAGACTTTCACTCACCAGATATGACCTTGCTATGGTCACACCTAATTACAGTGGCCAACACTGAGTCCCTATACAACACCATTCCCAAGTTATATTGGACCTCTCCCATCATGCAAAGGGTAATGTTTTGTTCCTATCAGAATAGACACTTACTCTGGATATTGATTTGGCTCTCCTGCACAGAGTGATTCTGCCTAAATTGTCATCCGCAGAATTACAGAATGCCTATCCATTGTCATAGTATTCCACACAGTATTACTTTTGTTCAAGAAACTAATTTCATTGAAAATTTCACAGAAAATTAATTGTGACAATGGGCCCATGTTTATGATATTCAGTACTCTTTAATATGTTCCAGTTGAGCTATTTCAAATCCTGAAAGATAATGCTGTGAACGTGCTGCACTCAATATGCCAGCAAATTTGGAAAACTCAGCAGTGGCCACAGGGCTGGGAAAGGTTAGTTTTCATTCCAATTCCAAAGAAAGGCAATGCCAAAGAATGCTCAAACTATCGCACAATTGCAGTCATCTCACACGTTAGTAAAGTAATGCTCAAAATTCTCCAACCCAGGCTTCAGCAATACGTGAACCATGAACTTCCAGATGTTCAAGCTGGTTTTAGAAAAGGCAGAGGAACCAGAGATCAAATTGTCCACATCCTCTGGATCATGGAAAAAGCAAGAGAGTTGCAGAGAAATATCTATTTCTGCTTTATTGACTATGCCAAAACCTTTGACTATGTGGATCACCACAAACTGTGGAAAATTCTGGAAGAGATGGGAATACCAGACCCCCTGATCTGCCTCTTGAGAAACCTATATGCAGGTCAGGAAGCAACAGTTAGAACTGGACATGGAACAACAGACTGGTTCCAAATAGGAAAAAGAGTACGTCAAGGCTGTCTATTGTCAACCTGCTTATTTAACTTCTATGCAGAGTACATCATGAGAAACGCTGGGCTGGAAGAAGCACAAGCTGGAATCAAGATTGCTGGGAGAAATATCAATAACCTCAGATATGCAGATGACACCACCCTTATGGCAGAAAGTGAAGAGGAGCTAAAAAGCCTCTTGGTGAAAGTGAAAGAGGAGAGTGAACAAGTTGGCTTAAAGCTCAACATTCAGAAAACGATCATGGCATCTGGTCCCATCACTTCATGGGAAACAGATAGGGAAGCAGTGGAAACAGTGTCAGACTTTAATTTTTTGGGCTCCAAAATCACTGCAGATGGTGATTGCAGCCATGAAATTAAAAGACACTTACCCCTTGGAAGGAAAGTTATGACCAACCTAGATAGCATATTCAATAGCAGAGACATTACTTTGCCAACAAAGGTCCATCTAGTCAAGGCTATGGTTTCTCCAGTAGTCATGTATGGTTGTGAGAGTTGGACTGTGAAGAAAGCTGAGCGCCAAACAATTGATGCTTTTGAACTGTGGTGTTGGAGAAGACTCTTGAGAGTCCGTTGGACTGCAAGGAGATCCAACCAGTCCATTCTAAAGGAGATCAGCCCTGGGATTTCTTTGGAGGGAATGATGCTGAAGCTGAAACTCCAGTACTTTGGCCACCTCATGCGAAGAGTTGACTCACTGGAAAAGACTCTGATGCTGGGAGGGATTGGGGGCAGGAGGAGAAGGGGATGGCTGTGGATGAGATGGCTGAATGGCATCACTGACTCGATGGACGTGAGTCTGAGTGAACTCCGGGAGTTGGTGATGGACAGGGAGTCCTGGTGTGCTGTGATTCATGGGGTCGCAAAGAGTTGGACATGACTGAGCAACAGAACTGAACTGAACTGAATATGTTCCTCACTATCTTGAAGTAGCTGGCTTGAGAGAATGGTGGAATGGCCTTTTAAAGAACTAGCTATATAGCACTAGCTAGGTAATAATTCCTTGGTAGGTGGGAATAAGGTTCCACAGAAGATTATATATGATCTGAATCTGATATCTTTCAGGATTTGAAAGAGCTCAACTGGAATTTCATCACCTCCACTAGCTTTGTTCATAGTGATGCTTTCTAAGGCCCACTTGACTTCACTTTCCAAGATGTCTGGCTGTAGATTCGTGATCACATCATCATGATTATCTGGGTCATGAAGATCTTTTTTGTACAGTTCTTGAGTGTATTCTTGCCACCTCTTCTTAATATCTTCTTCTGTTATGTCCATACCGTTTCTGTCCTTTATCAAGCCCATCTTTGCATGAAATATTCCCTTGGTATCTCTAATTTTCTTGAAGAGATCTCTAGTCTTTCCCATTCTGTTGTTTTCCTCTATTTCTTTGCATTGATCACTGAAGAAGGCTTTCTTATCTTGTCTTGCTATTCTTTGGAACTCTGCATTCAGATGCTTATATCTTTCCTTTTCTCCTTTTCTTTTCGCTTTTCTTCTTTTCACAGCTATTTGTAAGGCCTCCCCAGACAGCCATTTTGCTTTTTTGCATTTCTTTTCCATGGGGATGGTCTTGATCCCTATCTCCTGTGGAAAATTCTGAAAGAGATGAGAATACCAGATCACCTAACCTGCCTCTTGAGAAATCTGCATGCAGTTCATGAAGCAACAGTTAGAACTGGACATGGAACAACAGACTGGTTCCACATAGGAAAAGGAGTATGTCAAGGCTGTATATTGTCACCCTGCTTATTTAACTTCTATGCAGAGTACATCATGAGAAACGCTGGATTGGAAGAAACACAAGCTGGAATCAAGATTGCCAGGAGAAATATCAATAACCTCCGATATGCAGATGACAGAAAGTGAAGAGGAACTAAAAAGCCTCTTGATGAAAGTGAAAGAGGAGAGTGAAAAAGTTGGCTTAAAGCTCAACATTCAGAAAACGAAGATCATGGCCTCTGGTCCCATCACTTCATGGGAAACAGATGGGGAAGCAGTGGAAACAGTGTCAGACTTTATTTTCTTGGGCTCCAAAATCACTGCAGATGGTGATTGTAGCCATGAAATTAACAGACGCTTACTTTTGGAAGAAAAGTTTTGACCAACCTAGATAGCATATTCAAAAGCAGAGACATTACTTTGCTGACTAAAGTCTGTCTAGTCAAGGCAATGGTTTTCCTGTGCTCATTTATGGATGTGAGAGTTGGACTGTGAAGAAGGCTGAGTGCTGAAGAATTGATGCTTTTGAACTGTGGTGTTGGAGAAGACTCTTGAGAGTCCGTTGGACTGCAAGGAGATCCAACCAGTCCATTCTGAAGGAGATCAACCCTGGGATATCTTTGGAAGGAATGATGCTAAAGTTGAAACTCCAGTACTTTGGCCACCTCATGAGAAGTGTTGACTCAATGGAAAAGAGTCTGATGCTGGGAGGGATTGGGGGCAGGAGGAGAAGGGGACGAAAGAGGATGAGATGGCTTGATGGCATCATGGACTCGATGGACATGAGTCTGAGTGAACTCTGGGAGTTGGTGATGGATAGGGAGGCCTGGTGTGCTGCAATTCATGGGGTTGCAAAGAGTCGGATGTGACTGAGAGACTGAACTGAACTGAACTGAACTGAATCTGATATATGATCCTGTTTCTTCCACAACCAGGTTTCACAGTCCAGGAATCAAGTGGTGGATATGGGAGTGGCATAACTATTACCACAGAATGGTTTTTTTTTTTCCCCTGACATTTTTGTTCCTCATAGGGCACGCGCGTGCGAGAGATCTAGATTCAAACCACGTATGCATTGTTGCAATCCCCCATTCAGACCATGTGTGTATTGTACTCACTTAATGGAGAACGTAGCTACCCCAAGTGCGTGCACCAGGAAACCTACTCAGTGATTCCAAATACCTTCCTGAAATGTGGTTCTTCTGATGGGTATTGACATATCCTACTTTTACAAATTGCCATAATAATTTCCACAGGGGCCTTGCCCCATGTGAGCATTCCTTAATAGCCAAGTTTTCCATTTCTTTTCTGCCTGACCATCTAGTCAGGCCATTGATAACAACTGACAGGGTTCAGTGCAGGTTGCCCAAGAGGTTGCACCACTTGGCATGTGGATTATTTTAAGCTGAAAACAATCAAGGCCAATAAGACTCAGAAAGAATCTTTGAGCTTCTTTCCCCTCACTGCCTAAAAGAGTTTAAAATAGAAGGACTATCCCAGGAAGGAGCTATCACTATAAATAACTATAGAAAAGTATGAACTAGGTGTGATAGACAGGAGGAAACTAGCAAGGCCTGTTTGGTCAAAGTTATCTCTGTGCCCCATTGTCTCCATCAGCTCAGCAAATATTTGTTTCAGTTCAGTTCAGTTCAGTCACTCAGTTGTGTCCGACTCTTTGCGACCCCATGAATTGCAGCATACCAGGCCTCCCTGTCCAACACTAACTCCTGGAGTTTACCCAAACTCATGTCCATAGAGTTGGTGATGCCATCTAGCCATCTCATCCTCTGTTGTCCCCTTCTCCTCCTGCCTCCAATTCCTCCCAGCATCAGACTCTTTTCCAATGAATCAACTCTCTGCATCAGGTGGCCAAAGTATTGGAGTTTCAGCTTTAGCATCAGTCCTTAGAATGAACACCCAGGACTGACCTCCTTTAGGATGGACTGGTTGGATCTCCTTGCAGTCCAAGGGACTCTCAAGAGTCTCCTCCAACACCACAGTTCAAAAGCATCAATTCTTCAGTGCTCAGCTTTCTTCACAGTCCAACTCTCACATCATACATGACCACTGGAAAAACCATAGCCTTGACTAGATGGACCTTTGTTGGCAAAGTAATGTCTCTGCTTTTGAATATGCTATCTAGGTTGGTCATAACTTTCTTCCAAGGAATAAGTGTCTTTTAATTTCGTGGCTGCAATCACCATCTGCAGTGATTTTGGAGCCCCCCAAAATAAATCTGACACGGTTTCCACTGTTTCCACATCTATTTTCCATGAAGTGATGGGACTGGATGCCATGATCTTAGTTTTCTGAATGTTGAGCTTTAAGCCAACTTGTTCACTCTCCTCTTTCACTTTCATTGAGAGACTTTTTAGGTGACAATATACAGCCTTGACGTACTCCTTTTCCTATGTGGAACCAGTCTGTTGTTCTATGTCCAGTTCTAATTGTTGCTTCCTGACCTGCATATAGGTTTCTCAAGAGGCAAGTCAGGTGGTCTGGTATTCCCATCTCTTTCAGAGAGATGTTTTTGCAAACATTAACGCTGTTAATCTTCCTATGAATTACCTTATTTCCCTTTGAAGTCCCAGACCCCTGCCTCCTTCGACTTAGTCCATAGTATATACACCTCATCTTGCCTTACTGTCTGTGGAATTCTTCACGCTATTTGGATTCACTTTATATATATATATATATATATATAAAATAAACGATTTTCTCCTGTTAACCTGCCTTATGTTATTTTAATTGCCAGCCTAAAGAACTAAGAGGGAAAAGGGGAAATTCTCTCCCCTACAGTCGGTGGAGTCAGGGGAGTACTTCACTAGCTGGCAGAATCTGGCTGAGAAACTGCTGCCTCCTGAAGACTGTTATGGAGAAAGAGATCTTGGGGCATCTGGCAAGTGCTGGAAGAAGGTAAAATCTCTTACCATGTCAGTCTCCCAGATTTTCAGTGTGCAAGTTCTAATGGAATAAAAGTGGTGAGGATCTTCTTTCTCTCTCTAAATTTAGATTAGCAGTTGAAAATATTTGTAGAGCTAGTTCCTTGGATTCAGCAACTCTTTGGAAATTTGGTAGCACACTCTTTGTTGGTTGATGTTTTCCTCTAAGAGATAGTCACTTTCCTCCTTTATCTCCGTCTACTGTGTCATTTGTCATAACAAGGAAATTATGTAGGGTAGGATGCAGGCATAAGTTCTATAAGGCTATTGTCTGGACTGGCCCTGAAGTGTGGTGAGTTTGTTGATCTCACCAGACTGGCATCTATTTAGACAAACTTTGCTGTGGATTAATATATACGTGAAGTAAAAGCTATGCTAAGGGATATCTTGGAAGCCAGAGCTACACACTGGTGGTCACAAATTGAGGATTTGACAGCCATTAAGGTGTTCACCTGAGTATTGATTGGAAAAGACCCTGACGCTGGAAAAGACTGAAGGCAAAGGTGAAGAAGGGGCAAAGGATGAGATGGTTAGATAGCATCACTGACTCAGTGGACATGAGTTTGAGCAAACTCTGGGAAATAGTGAAGGACAGGAAAGCCTCGTGTGCTGCAGTCCATGGGGGCACAAGAGTCAGACTTGATTTAGTGACTGAATAGCAACAACAAGAAAGAAGGCACCGCCTCAAGAAGGCACCCATAAAAGATAAGTTGGTCAAGGTATGGGTTAGATGGTTTACCCACCAAGTTCAAGAAAATGACCATGTAGTGAGATACTCTGTAAAACACCACACACTCCTTACCCTGATACTCATTCCTCTTAAGTATTACTGTAGCACCAAAAATCCCAATGCTTAGCTAGATCTGTTAATGTGCATAGAAGAAAAAAACAAAAAAACAGATGAGGCTTTTCCTTCTGTCTTGCTGTATGTCCCAAAGAGCTTGGTGTGAGAAAACCAAGAGAAAACCCTCTCTGGTATTTTCCACCTGGTAGGTGAATTTACTGGGGTGCATCTGGTGGCCAGTTGAGTAGCTTGGGGTTCTGGGACATGAAATTACAAGCAGAAATCTTTGCCAGCTATCCCATTCCTCAGGGCAGTGTGTCATAGGGGACCTAGTCCATAAAGGCCTCTGTTGTGTCAGCCTTTGTTGCTTGTTAGTGTTGGAATTGTCCATTCCAGTAGAATCTTCCTGGTGCCATAAATTAGTGGGTTTGTGACTAGAGGTGCCCCACATTTTTGTAGGAGACCACCAGAGACACCATTTTCATTACACCATACTTAATGCCTGTACAACAAAAGTTTTTACTTCCTTAGACTGTTTTGGGGAGTGAACCTTTGGATCATGGCGACTACATCATCTGTGTTCCCACCAGGGATAGCTCCTGTGTCCATGGTAAAATTTATTCTAAGCCTGTTAGGTACTTCTCGGACTTTCCATAAATAGGCTATTGGATTGAGTCACTGTTGGGCAAAGTACAGTAATGAAGATCTTGCTCATCGATGGCCAGGTGACAGATCTCTTGAACTGGAAAATCTTCCATATGTGAAAAAATTTTTAGAGAGCTTTCAGTCCTCACAGCTGCCTTATTGGTATTTATGGGAAGATCAGATTGAAAACCCAAAGTAGAATGGCTAGCCTCAGGGAATCCCTTAATAAAATGAAAGAAAAAAAGTCAGAATAAAAATTAAAAGCCAAATATCATATAAATTCCCCCTTTCCTCCCTCCTGAACTCCCCTATATCCCCACCTTCCTATTCCTGACCCTCAGGAAGATCTGGATCTCTAGTTTCTTGTATCTTACTTCAAAACTTCAGGCATTTCCCTTAGATCCTAAGACTCTGGCTTCTCTGGAAAACATCCAGCTGCCTATTTTAGCTTCCTTTTTTTTTAAAGAAGACTTTAGAGAGGGCACTCAGGTGTGACCTCCAAGATAAGGGTATACAGGTCACTTGTGTAAATGCTAATAACCAGGAAGTCACTTTTGTAGATACAACCAGGAAGGCAGGAAGACTCATTTTACTGTCCCTTATGATTCTTCCTACTTCTCAGGGTTCTGTAAAGCAGGCTCTGCCAACTCCAGAAATTCATGTACAGTGTCCCTTCCTGTTGTATCCAAGAGCCCTGCTGCAGAGAATTCACGTCCCTTGAACAGAAACCGATCTTTTTACATTGTAAAATGATCTTATCTCTACTGTCAGAAGATCCTACAAAATTCAGAGAGATTCAGAAAGGTTAGTGGCTATTCTTAAACTCACTCACAGAGACTTTGACTCAACCTCAATTTTGGGGGGGGGAAACCACAACCTAAAACTTTAAAATTATGTTTTATTCAGGAACCTTACTGAGGACTATAGCTTGGGATGGCAGCCTCTCAGATAGCTCTGAGGTACTGTTGTGTAGAGGTAGTGGAGGTGCCAGGATGTGTAGAAGTTTTTGCTGGGGGAAAAAAGATTATTGCTAATGACAAATAACAGACATCTCAAGTCGATGATTTTAGTGCTTTTCTGTGTATGGGAAGATGCAAGAATTTGGGCTTACTGAAATTATTCCTTTGATATGCACCTTGGTTATCTAGGACCAGTATCCTGGTTTTTTTCCCATCCTGAATCCTCTCTGGTGCACCATGGGGAGGGCTGTTTTGTGGCTCATGGCTTCATGGTTGCAACATTCTTTGTTTACTGAAATGACAGGTGACATTCTTTGTCTACACTGCCTCCTTTCAGTCATAAATTCAACCAATGTTTGGGAGGTAGTTCAAGACTAATTTTGTCCCACAGTGCCAGGAAGGCTCATTTCTAGATCAGTGGAAGATTTTCTTGATAGGTGACTCAGTGTGTTAATTTTTGAATTAGACCCTGAGGATAATCTAAAATTACTGACTAGTGTCTTGTAATCCAGGAAATGTTTTCCTTTGTTGCTTCATCCCATATCTAGAGTTGTACTATTACCATTTTTCTATGTAGAGTTATATATATGATCAATTGCTTCAAAGTAGTCAGCCATAATTAATTTTGTCAGAGGCTTGATTATTCATTGGTAATGCAAGAGACAATAATCTTATGACACAGGATATAAGTAATATAGCTAGTAACATTAATAAAGTTCAAAAGTAGGGATTTAAGCCATGAGCCTCCAGAATCAAACCAGCTCCCTAAGAGATCACCAAGACTAGGAAGTGGATCTCTTAAGGCAGGAATCTGATTTTTCATGTAAGTCATTAAATGCCTTATATTGGAGGATTTGTGTGGTGTGAAACACAGTATTCAATTTGAATTTCGTCTGTCTCCTACTTATGAACTATCAAGTTGTGAACTTGGAAAGATGTGAACATGTGTTCCCATGTCCAATCATGTGAACTAATTCATTTGTCTGGCATACACTGTCTTGTGTGTGCATCCTCTACAAGTGCTTGTGTTTTTTGGTACTTAACTGTGTAGAGTACAGTAGTACAGTATCTTTATGTCAAGCCCAGGATGTCTGAAAATAAGCATAAAAGCAGTGGTAATGTAGCTGGTACTGCTAAGAGGCACCAGGTGATAATGATGGAAATAATTGAAAAAAAAAAAGTGAAAATAATTGAGAGCAGACTAAAGTGAAAAGATGTACTGTACTACTGTATTTTTCAAGGTATTATAACATTAAAAATGTTTTATTCTTTATTTTTTATGTGAAAAGTATTATAAACTCTAGTACTATTTAGCTGATTGTGTCAGTTGTATATTTAGGCTAACTTTGTTGGACTTAACGAACAAATTGGACTTAGGAGTGTGCTCTCAGAATGGAACTCATTCATATGTTAGGGGACTTACCGTATAGTACAGGTGCCCCCTTGAGATGCTGTAAGAATATTGAGGACAAAGCGATTTTGTAGCACAGTTTTCCTCCTCGTCATAGAGATCTCAGAATTCACTTGGCTAATAGTCTGGTTACTTACATTTAAGGCTTTTTGGGTGAATTCTGTTAAGGCTTTGCTGTGGGCAATTACATCTTCCAGGCCTATTGAATGCACAAAAATATCTCCTAAATGATCACACAAGTCAAATACAGATCTCTTTATCTATTGAGTTCATATTAATGGGAAATTTTTTGAGGTCATGTCTGAATTGGCATGCAGGTGATCTTGAGCCCAAAGGAATCCTAAAATATATCTTTATATCCACCCTGGCAGAAGCCAGGGCCATATACTAGTGCCACAAAGCCATTAAGTTCCAGGGGGTGCAACCTGGTATATTTCTGGTTACCTGACCCAATCTGTTCCATGCCAATTGCTATCTTTAAGGGAAATGATGTATTGAAAGTTTTCATAAGGCACTCAGGCTAATTTTCTAGTCTTATTAGGCTAACTATCTTTAGAATTATTTAATTGTTCCCAACATAGGGAGGCCTTTAAACTTAAATGACCATAGTGTGGTGTTAGCTGTATAAATTCATCCCAGAACTGAGGGAGTTCCCCTCCTAATAAAGGGCTTCCTAGGTAGGTCAGGGGTAAAGAATCCACCTGCCAATGCAGGAGATCCAGGAGATGTGGATACAATCCCTGGGTTGGGAAGATCCACTGGAAGAAGAAATGGCAATCCATTCCAGTATTCTTACCTGAAAAAAATCCCATAGACAGAGGAGACTGGTGGGCTTGCAATGAGTCAGACTCGACTGAACACAGCACAGTACAACCCTCCTAATAATTGGAAAGTTATGTTTTCCATTTGCTTGTTCTCATTCAGCTTGAGTAACTTTAAAGGAAAACTCATATTTATGACCAGAATCAGAATAAGTGTGTTTGATTGGCCAAGTGAGGGGGGGGNNNNGGGGGGGGGGGTCCTATCTAGTATGAGCAGTAGTGGTCTGGATAGTGCTTTAATTTCTTTCTTTTAAAGTAATTTTTCTAAGGGCTGTCCAATCAGAGCCTTGGAGAGAAGAAACCCACAAATGTAAACCAGAGATAATGGATGTAGGTAACTGACCACAAACCCAACAATTGGATTGATTTCTGAAATCGTGCTCATGAATAGAAAGACATTTGAGTAGTGTGCAAGAGTCCAAGGATCAAGAAAATGTTATAATCATACAGGTAAGATTCGGCATCTTGGGCTAGCTGTCTGTTTCTGATGTTGTCTTCTCATCCTGGTGTGGGTGTTTCTTTTCTGTTACAGTGTTGTTTTTAGGTAAGTGTGAGGTCAGCTGTTTTCTCCATAGACCAATCTGGTGCAGCAGCCCTTTTTATGTGGGAAAATATGAATCTAGGAATCAGTTCCCTTTAGTTTTTCTTTGCGTGAGCTAGTTAAAAGAACTAAGCTCCCTTCCATTTAGGTTAGAGAGAGTCCTTTAAAAAATGCCTTTTCTAGTATACATAGTATCTTAGTTATAGGTCATGGACATCTGATCTTCATTTAAAGATAATTTACTACGACAAGCTTCAGACACAAGCTTAGAATGTCCCGTTAATAACTCAATTAAACACTTTCAATAATGTAACATATCCCTGTTTAATAATATAGTTTCATATAATTCTTCTTTCAATCTCATTGGTCTTCCTGTGATAATCTAGAAGGGAGACAAATAATGTTTTCCAAAAGAAGTGGAAATAAGCATCTGTAGTTTTAACTAATTAAGTTTTTTTAAAATTTTTGTTTATTCTTGGGTGATGGGTGTTCATTACTTGTTCTTTCTACTAAACCAGAGGCCTGGGGGTGATAAGTGTTGTAGAAATGCTATATAATTGACCAAATCTTACAAATGTTTTAAACAGTATGTCCAGTAAAATGAATTGCTTTGTCACTGTGTAGTTCTGAGGGAATTCCCCAAATGGGAATAAATTTCTAAATCAGTTTATCCATTGATTGCCTTGTGGCCCTTATGCATGGGAATGCCTCAACCCAGTGTGAAAACATACAAATCATAACAGGAACATATTGATAACCTTGAAAGGGAGATGTTTGTATGAAATCAATCTACTAAATTTCAAAGGGACCTGCAGATATTGGAAAATCTCCTTGAGGACTGTGTAATGGCTTCTTTGGGTTATATTTTGGACAAGTGGTATATCTTAATAGACCTCCTGAGCTACTATAAAAGAAGGCTTTGAGAAATACTGTTTATTCCATAATAACATCTTATCTGGGTTCCAGTGAGTTTCTAATGAATTATTGTAAAATAGTATATTAAGCTCCAAGTAGAAGGATAGGCAGGGCTTCCCAGGTGGCGCTAGTGGTAAAGAACATGCCTGCCAGTGCAAGAGGCAAAAGAGACGCAGCTGCAATCCAGTGGGTCACAAAGGATCTGATACAAGTGAGGTGTCTTAACAGCGGCAACAGCAGCAGCAGGATAGGCTTCCTGTATGGGCCTGTCCACAGCTCTTTGTTGAAGTTGAGTCTTCCTCCCTTCTGTGCTCAAGTGTTTTTTTCTTTTTCTGGTTCCATTCCCTGACTTCTTTAACAGTAGGTCAGTAAGTTTACTGGGAGGCTGAAAGGAAAGGCAATGGTTATTTGGTGGTGGTTGTTATTTTGTAAAGCTGCTGTCTTGGCACATGATCGGCAAAAGTTTCTTTTTGCTTCTGCAGTCTCAGCCTTTTGGTGACCTGATACCTTAATGATAGCAAGTGTATTCATAGCAGAATTGCATATAGTAATTCTACTACTTGTTTTATGCTTTTGATACGTTGTCCTGAAGATGCTAAAATCCTCCAAAGGATTTTAGCTTCCAAAGGATACCAAAATCATGTGCCACAAAGGCGTAGCATGTGTATGTTAGCAGATTTTCCTTTTGGCTGCTGGCAGTCTCTTGTTAGTGCTGTATATTTAGCCTGTTGGGCAGAAGAATATTAGGCAAGGAAATGTTTTCAAGGATAGACACTGGTGTAACAGTGGCAGAGTCAACCTGGTACTTTCCATTAGATTCTTGCAGATTTGAACCATCAGGGGATAATATGAAATCAGAATTATCCATAGTGATTTCTTGAAGACCAATCCGAGGAGATAAAAAATTCGAGGAGAGAGTGATTCATGACTATCTCTTCTGTGGTCTGACACAGCACGGCTGTTGCTGTGACTGCCCAGAGATAAGGGGGGTGGCCCTTAGTTATTGAATATAGCTTCTGGCTGTGATGTGACTCAGACAATAAAGAATCTGCCTGCAAGTCAGGAGACCAGGGTTCAATCCCTAGATTGGGAAGATCCCCTGGAGAAGGGAATGGCTACTCACTCCAGTATTCTTGCCTGGAGAACTCCATGGACAGAGGAGCCTGGTGGGCTATAGTACATAGGGTCTCAAAAAGTCAGACACGACTGAGCAACTAATACAACCATTGTGTTGCTGGGTTAATAGTCCTGTGTAAGGATGCTTTTGTTTTCATGTACAAAGAGAAAAAAGAGTAAATCATAATTTGCATGTCCCAAGGCCAGGCCTTTTGCCAGGATTTTTTTTTTTAATGGCTTCAGAATGTTCTGTTTCCCAGAAAAAACACTAAGGTTGGTCTTTTTTAAGCAAATTACGTGATGGTGGAGCCACTAAAGAAAAATTTGGAATTCAGTTCCTCCAGTAATCTGCAAGGTCTAAGAATTTCCTTAAGTGCCTTTTTGTCTTTGTTCCTTTTGGAACAAGGAATGCCAAAATGACTTTTACTCTAGCTAGATCAATTAAAGGGATTCCCAGGTAGTGCACTGATAAAAAAAAATCCACCTGCCAATAAAGGAAACACAAGAAACATGGGTTTGGGTTCGATCCCTGGGTTGGGAAGATCCCCTAGAGGAGGAAATGGCAACCTGCTCCAGTGTTCTTGCTTGAAAAATTCCATGGACAGAGGAGCTTGGTGGTCTACAGTCCATGGGGTCACAAAGAGTATGATGAGACTGAGCACATGCACACAGAGATCAATTTAAAGTCCTTAAATATCATATGACCTAAATATTTCACATTAGCTTTATAAAACTTTAATTTCTCCTTGGACACTTTATGTCCCTTTGAAGCAAGCTTCTGAAGTAACTCCAAAATAGTCTTGTTGACTGTTTATCAAAGAATTTGAATACAACAGCAAATCATCTACATATTGTATCAAAATTGACTTATGAGGAAAAACCAGATGGTCTAAGTCCACTTTTAATATCTGAGAAAACTAAATGGGGTTTTTCAGTATAACCCTGTGGCATTTCGGTCCATGTATGTTGCAGCTTATTCCAAGTGAAGGCAAAGAGGTATTGGTCATCAGGATATACAAGGATACTATAAAAAACACTGCAGAGATATTTCCCTGAAAAGAAGTCACTGGTTTTAGGACTATTGGGACAGCAAGGAATGGGGCTTTGGCACTACAGAATGATAAGCAACAGTTATAGCTTTTATAGAGCTCAAATCTTGTATGAATCTCCAACCCTTGCCTTTAGGTTTTTTAGCTGGCAAAATAGGGCTTGTTATAAGGACTAATGCCAAGGCACAGTAAGCCCTTTCTTATTGTAAGCTGTTATCAAGGGTTTTATTCCTTTATGGTTTCCTACCTCAGAGGGTATTGACGAATGTTGGGTGGGGTTTATTTTGGCCTATAGTAACTTTAATGGGTGATGCAGACTGTACTTTTCCTGTATCTGTTGGATCAAGTACCCATAATTCTTCAGGTACTACCTAACAGTTTTTCTTGTTCTATGTCACTCTCCTCATGGATCACAAACATTATTTGATAAAGGAAATTTGATCTTTCAAATTTAAAAATGTTTCCCCCTTCAGAGTTAAAGAAATATGGGCTTCTTAACTTTCTAATAAATCACCACCTATCAGGTGAATAGGGATACATTTTACTAGGAAAAAGGAGTGCTTTCCTTTAAGTTCTCTTAAGTAAAATTTTGAAGATAATGATTTAAGAACACACATTAGAAACGCCTATCATTTTCTTTGAAGTATTACTGCAAGAGAGGGAGCCTTTGATTTTGGTAAACTTTGAAGCTGAAAAGGTGGCCCCTGTGTCTATTCAGTTCAGTTCAGTTGCTCAGTCGTGTCCAACTCTGCGACCCCATGGACTGCAGCATGCCTGGCTTCCCTGTCCATCACCAACTCCCAGAGTTTACTCAAGCTCACGTCCATTGAGTCGGTGATGCCATCCAACCATCTCATCCTCTATCATTCCCTTCTCTTCCTGCCTTCAATCTTTCCCAGCATCAGGGTCTTTTCAAATGAGTCAGCTCTTCCCATCAGGTGGCCAAAGTATTGGAGTTTCAGCTTCAACATCAGTCCTTCCAATGAACATTCAGGACTGATTTCCTTTAGGATGGACCGGTTGGGTCTCCTTGCAGTCCAAGGGATTCTCAAGAGTCTTCTCTAACACCACAGTTCAAAAGCATCAATTCTCTGGCGCTCAGCTTTTATAGTCCAGCTCTCACATCCATACATGACTACTGGAAAAACAATAGCCTTGACTAGATGGACCTTTGTTGGAAAAGTAATGTCTCTGCTTTTTATTTTTTATTTATTTTTTTTTCTCGGTCTTTAAACTAGAATTTATTGGTATACAAAACTCCGTTTCATAGATAAAGTGGCACATCTTTGCAGCTTCTATTGCACCAAGTATTGAAGGTTAAAGACACACAAAAAGAAAACATTTGGTTTTGGAAACACTGCAAACAGCCAAGTACAGTACTTTGGTAAATAAAAAACAGAACGGTTCAGAGTAACACAACAGGAGGAAAGGAGGAAGAAACGAACTACTGACATCAGACAATGGCCACGTTTCTCCTGTCGAGCTCCACGGATAAGGCGAGATCTGCCAAGCCTCTGGGTCATGACCCCACGGAGGTCTTGCTTTTTAATATACTGTCTAGGTTGGTCATAACTTTTCTTCCAAGGAGTAAGTGTCTTTTAATTTCATGGCTACAATCACCATCTGCAGTGATTTTGGAGCCCCCCAGAATAAAGTCTGCCACTGTTTCCACATCTCTTTGACATGAGGTGATGGGACCAGATGCCATGATCTTCATTTTCTGAATGTTGAGCTTTAAGCCAACTTGTTCACTCTCCTCTTTCACTTTCATCAAGAGGCTCTTTAGTTCTTTGCTTTCAATAAGGGTGGTGTCATCTGAGTATCTGAGGTTATTGATATTTCTCCTGGCAATCCTGATTCCAGCTTGTGCTTCATCCTGCCCAGCGCTTCTCATGATGTACTCTTCATATAAGTTAAATAAGCAGGGTGACAATATACAGCCTTGACGTACTCCTTTTCCTATTTGGAACCAGTCTGTTGTTCCATGTCCAGTTCTAACTGTTGCTTCCTGACCTGCATACAGATTTCTCAAGAGGCAGGTCAGGTGGTCTGGTATTCCCAGCTCTTGAAGAATTTTCCACAGTTTGTGGTGATCCACACAGCCAAAGGCTTTGGGGTAGTCAATAAAGCAGAAATAGATGTTTTTCTAGAACTCTCTTGCTTTTTCCATGATCCAGGGGGTGTTGGCAATTAGATCTCTGGTTCCTCTGCCTTTTCTAAAACCAGCTTGAACATCAGGAAGTTCACGGTTCACATATTGTTGAAGCCTGGCTTGGAGAATTTTGAGCATTACTTTACTAGCGTGTGAGATGAGTGCAGTTAATTGTTCGGTAGTTTGAGCATTCCTTGGCATTGCCTTTCTTTGTGATTGGAATGAAAACTGACCTTTTCCAGTCCTGTGGCCACTGCTGAGTTTTCCAAATTTGCTGGCATATTGAGTGCAGCACTTTCACAGCAACATCTTTCAGGATTTGAAATAGCTCCACTGGAATTCCATCACCTCCACTAGCTTTGTTCGCAGTGATGCTTCCTAAGGCCTGCTTGACTTCACATTCTAGGATGTCTGGCTCTAGGTGAGTGATCACATCATCATGGTTATCTGGCTTGTGAAGGTCTTTTTTGTGTAGTTCTTCTGTGTATTCTTACCACCTCTTCTTCATATCTTCTGCTCCTGTTAGGTCCATACCATTTCTCTCCTTCCTTTTAATGGTTTTGGAAAGTTGGTCTGTGTAACGGGGCCAATGTAAATTGTATCTTTCAATAGAGGAGCCATTCCTCATCTATGCCTTCCTGACATGGTGGATTTCAGCAAAGGATCATAAGAATGATTCAGGTGTCATGCCAGAATATTTTCTAAACATTTTCTTGAACCTCCCACCTGATACTGTGGAATGGATTCACCTGGTTTTTGTTTATACTGCTGAATCTTTGTCCAGTGTATACAGATTTTGGAAAAAATTCTGGGAGTCTGAGTAGTTTATGATCTAATTTCTTGAATTCAGCTTGAGTCGATGGGCTATGTAAATCAAAATCATTAAGAGATTTCTCTGTCCTGATTTCTCTATGCATTCCTTTAGATGGATTTAGTTTCAGAAACTAATAGCTGTACTAACTGATATAAATCAGAAAATCCGGGCTCATAGTTTCAGATGGTTAACTAGAATTCCTTAGCAAATCCTTTTGGGTCTTGACTAGGATTGGGAATTTTCTTAGTTTAAGTTCTTAAGTCTAGGGAGTGCATTTAAGCATAAAGGATGATTCCCCTCTTCCTATAATACATTTATCCTTAAAGGGTGCTGTAATTACTTATGATTTTATGTCCCCCTTTGCTTGGAGAGAGGAAGGAGCAGGAGGTGAGGGTGATGGAAGAGAGAGAAACAACATCTGGGCTCGGCAGTTCAGATAAAAGAAGATAAAAAGGACGAGCAGAGGGAGATACAGGATTAATGCTGGTGGCTTTTAAACGTTCGAGTATTATTTTAAGCAATTTTTTTGTTGGTTTCCTGCAAAGAAGTTGCTTCATCATTTCCCCTTTTAGAAGCTTCTTGAATGCCTCTTGAACTAAGTATTCCATTCAGTCTGTTTGATCTTACGGCCAGCTTTTTCTAGCTGGGTATGAAAAAAGTTATTTTTGGAATGTCAGAAGAGCCCCCAGTTGGGCCGTTTTAGATCAAAATCTCCTTAATATGATTTCTCCAATCATATAAGTATTTGCAAGTATAAATTCTGAATGAATTTATACAGGAACCTGGCTGGGTGTATTAGTTGGAGGCTGACAATATATCATTCCGTTTTCTTTTGGTTTGAAAAAGTTTTTCCCCATTCTGAGGTTTGTCCTTCTAGATGAAATCACTAGTAATGATTGTGTCACTAGTGGTCCAGTGAGCTGTTTGTGAGCATAACTCTTCTAGAGTCATTGCAGTGTTCTTACTGACATATCTCGGTTTTTTTCCCTGTTGTATCCTAAGACTATTGTGAATGTTTATCATTCACAGTGATGATCAGATCACTGAAAGGCCAGTTCTTATTCATGTCCCTGGAAGATCAAGTTTTTAATTAAAATGAGTAGGTTTCCCTATTGCATGGTATGCCTCCTTGCCTCCACCATTCTATGGGTTTCTTTTTTTTTCTTTTTAGATCTATTTATTGGCTGTGGTGAGTCTTTATTACTGCTTGTGGGCTTTCTCTAGTTGCATACTCTTGCCTGGCAAATCCCATGGATGGAGGAGCCTGGTAGGCTGCAGTCCGTGGGGTTTCTAGGAGTCGGACATGACTGAGCGACTTCACTTTCCCTTTTTACTTTCATGCATTGGAGAAGGAAATGGCAACCCACTCCAGTGTTCTTGCCTGGAGAATCCCAGGGACAGGAGAGCCTGGTGGGCTGCCGTCTCTGGGGTTGCACAGAGTTGGACACGACTGAAGCAACTTAGCAGCATCAGCAGCAGCAGCAGTGAGCGAGGGCTACTCTTCGTTGTGGTGCGTGGGTTTTTCATTGGTGTGGCTTCTCGTTGCAGAACAGGCTCTATGGCATGTAGGCTTCAATAGTTGCGGCTCACAGGCTCTAGAGCATGGGCTCAGTAGTTGTGGTACATGGGCTTAGTTCCTCTGCAGCATGTGGTATCTTCCCAGACCACAGATTGAATCCATGTCCTCTGCATTGGCAGATGGATTCATAACCACTGGACCACGAGGGAGACCCCCTACCCCCACAAGTTTCGTAGTTGCCTGAGAAAGCCCATTGCTAGCCAGGAGATGTCCCTTCTTTGGAGTTGAATTCTCTCATGAGATGTTTTTACTTTTATTCTGACAAACTGCATTAATGTAGCTAATTCAAGGAAAAATGAAACCTAATCTCCCACCTAATAACCTAAAGATCCCCTCAGTGTCTTTAAGCAAAAATCTTCATAGTCTTTCAAGTGAGGATAACCCAAGTACCTTTTCTTGAATCTAAGTTCAAGCAAACCTACTCCTTCAATGAAGAGTTTAAAACTGTTGAGTGACTTAGGATCACCAAGCAATAACTGGAGAGCTAAGACCCAGGAGTGCTGTGCTCAGTCGTGTGCTCAGTTGCTCAGTCCTGTCTGACTCTTTTGCGACTCCATGGACTGTAGCCCACCAGGTTTCTGTGTCCATGGAATTTTCCAGGGAAGAATACTGGAGTAGGTTGCCATTTCCTCCTCCAGGGGATCTTCCCAACCCAGAGATAGAATTTGTATCTCTTTCGCCTCCTGCATTGGCAGGCAGATTCTTTATCACTGTGCCACCAGGGAAGCCCTAAGACCCAGGAGAGACTCATTCAAATTTGTCTGAACTCATAGAGAAGATGGACAGACCCAAGAGGCTTCTGGGAGTACCAGAGCTCTGGGTCATCAAAGAGTTCAGGAGAAGAAGGGAAATATGCACTGGGTCCCTTCATTGATTGCCAAGATTGTCAACTGAAAAAAAAAGTACACAACCTAGAAGTTGAGAATTATGGTTTATTTAGAGACTTTGTGTATTAGTCACTCAGTCATGCTCAGCTCTTTGCAACCCCATAGACTGCAGCCCATCAGGCTCCTTTGTCCATGGGATTCTCCAGGCAAAAGATGTTGGAGTGATTTGCCATTTCCTTCTCCAGGTTAGAGACCTTAGCGAGGACTGTATCCCAGGATGGCAACCTCTCAGCTCTGAGGGACTTTCCCAAAGAGGTAAAGGATTAATCAAGAAACACAGAGGTTGTCACTGGAAAAGAAAGAAAAATTACATGTAAGTTGAACATTGAAAGATTACTGCTAAACAAAAACAAACAGATATCTCAATCATTTAAGCACTTTTCTGTATATGCAAGAGTCTGGGTTTTTGAAATTATTCCTTGGATATGCACTTTAACTGGGCCAGTATCCTATGTTTTCTCATCCTGAATCCCCTCAGGGTGCACTGTGACTAGAGTTTGGGGATGTTGAGGGTGGTTCAGTGGCTGATGGATTTATTGCTGCAACATTCTTTGTTTACTGAAGTGGCAGTCAACATTCTTTGTTGATACTAACCAAAGGGCATTCTTTCAGCCTGCAACTGTACTGTAGTTTATTAGCTAGGCCAGACAACTCCCTGGAGAAAGTCCCTCTCCCAGAAGAAATGCATGGCCAGACCCTCTGTCAGGCCCTCCTGCAGATAGTCACAGTTTAGTAGGAGTAAAATGAGGTATGTCCTCCTAGATTTAATTGACCAAAGATTGAATTATGCACTCAGAAATAAAGGATAACATCTAAAGGCTTTATTGAATGTTTCATACAAGCTTTTCCAAGGCACACTGCATTAAACCTGGAAGCCCCAGAAAACAATATCTCATAATTTCTGCTATAGAAGGAAAATTTCTAATACTAAAAAAAGTTCAAAAATAGCAATGTTGGTTGGTCAGGATAGCTGTTAAGCATAATAATGGAGGCTACCATCCAGTTCTTTGTAAACATTTTACAGGAAAACAGAAGGAAAAAGAAATTCAAAATAATAATTCTTGCTCTGCAATTTGAATTTTTAGGAAAACCAATATATAACTCTGAGAATAATTTAAAGCCCAGGGAGAGTTCTCCCTATGTACCTTCAGACAATTGCAGGTATTACAAGAAGTCAGGCCTTTGAAAGAGGAAATGTCTCACACTTAAGAGAAAAGTAAGTTTAAGAAACAGCATTCCTAGGCTCAAGCATCCCCGGAAGATTTGTCTTTCTTCTCCCGAGGGACAGTTTCCCCTTGAATGATGATGTCAGCCCATCCCTATTTCACCCCACAGCCAACCATTAACCCTAAAATAGAGGATCAGGAATTGGATTTTTTTTAAGTTTAAATTTATTTATTTTATTTTATTTTTTTTCAAATGTAAATAAAACTTTATTTTAAGGAGTCTCAATATTTTATGTCTGTGATACCAGTATAGTCACATGTCATAGTCTATCAGTCTTGATTGCAAACAACAGAAACAGATTGGCTAATTTGAGCAGAAAAGGAATTCATATACTCTTGGATAACTCTCAGAATGATGGAAAACCTGGAAAACAGGATGACATCAATACAGGAAATGCAAGCAAAAATTCAGCCAATAGATTGCCAAGCACACAGGTAAGATCATGCTACAGGTAAGGATAACATTTTCATGGACACATTTCCTTTGGAGTCTCAGCTCTACTACTGCTACTCTGAGTAATCCCTAAATATTTTCATATCTGCTTCATTTACCCGAGATCCAAAATCCAGTCCAGTTGACCAAGCCTAAGTTTGTATAATCAAGAACTAAGTCCTCTCACTTGAATTTTAGAAGCAGGAGGAGGGGCCCTTTCTTTCACTAAGTTTCATTCGTAAAAGACATTTCCAAGTGATAGAGTGCTTGGATACTATCTAGCCAATATATGAAAAAGGCCATTACACATGCTCTAAGCAGGTGAGTTTGTAAAAACTGGTACATGAAAGGTACATATTTGCTGTCAAGCTAATTTAGTGGAGATTCTCTATTTTAACTATTATCTAAGAAAACAGCTCAATTATACCTACATATTTAGATTTTTCTATACAAAATTCTTTGGCTTATTATAATGAATATATTGAACAATTAATCAGATTTTCTATTTTATTTGATGTAGTCTTGAATAGTGGACTTGATGTGAATTTTAAGCTTAATTCATAAATAATAATAAATTCAATTTGGGGAGGTAGATTTATATAGATAGATATGTTGTTGCTGTTGTTGCTGTTGTCCTCAGTCATGTCTGATTGTTTGCAATCCCATGGACTGCAGCGCTTCCCTCTCCTTCACTATCTCCTGGAGCTCATTCAAACTCATGTCCATTGAGTCAGTGATGCCATCCAACCATCTCATCCTCTGTCCTTCCTTTCTCCTCCTGCCCTCAATCTTTCTCAGTGTCAGGGTCTTTTCAAATGAGTCAGTTCTTCGCATCATGTGGCCAATATTGCAGTTTCAGCTTCAGTATCAGTCCTTCCAATGAATATTCAGGACTGATTTCCTTTAGGATCAACTGGTTTGATTTCCATGCAGTCCAAGGGACTCTCAAGAGTCTTCTCCAACACCACAGTTCAAAAGCATCAATTTTTTGGTGTTCAGCTTTCTTTTTAGTCCAGCTCTCATATACATACATAACTACTGGAAAACCAGTAGCTTTGACTAGACAGACTTTTGTCAGCACATATCTCTGCTTTTAATATGCTAAGTTGGTCATTCATAGCTTTTCTTCTTTAATTGGAGGCTAATTACCTTACAATATTGTACTGGTTTTGCCATACATCAACATGAACATGTGTTCCCCATCCTGAAGCCCCCTCCCTCCACCTTCCCCGTACCATCCCTATGGGTCTTCCCAGTGCACCAGCCCGAAGCATCCTGTATCCTGCATCGATCCTGGACTGGTGATTTGTTTCTTATATGATATTATACATATTTCAATACCATTATCCCAAATCATCCCGCCCTCTCCCTCTCCCACAGAGTCCAAAAGACTGTTATTTACATCTGTGTCTCTTTTGTTGTCTGGCATACAGAGTTATCATTACCGTTTTTCTAAATTCCATATATATGTGTTAGTATACTGTATTGGTGTTTTTCTTTCTGGCTTACTTCATTCTGTATAGTAGGCTCCTGTTTCATCCACCTCATTAGAACTGGTTTTTGACACTGGTGCTGCTTTCTCTATAGTCAGCTCCTCCCTGTTACCTCTGATGCTATTGGAGCTGTCAGTGTCTCTGGGTAGCCTATTTCATTGCCCATAACTTAGCTAACCCCACAAAGATGGAGAAGCTCTATACAGTCAACAAAAACAAGACTGGGAGCTGACTGTGGCT
>SJYQ01104593.1:0-71879 GCA_006410935.1 Redunca redunca
TTTTGCTTCAGTCTCTTCATCTGTAAAACTAGGGATAATAACTACCTTAGAAGACTGTCAAACATGTAAAATATAAAATGTGGAAAGCACTAAGAATAAAACTCAGAAAATAGTAAACCCTCTACAGGGCTAGCTAGTATTCTTACGCCAATCCTGCAGCACATGTACAAAATGCACTGTGGCCATGAGCAATCATGATTTGTCCTGGTTGTTCTCTTGAGTGGTTTAGTGAGCTTGGGTTTGCCTGATTTAAAATCTTCCAATGCAAAGTAAAAAGTCCACGGATGCTTGCCAAACTGAAATTCTCTCAATTAGAAACTAAGAATTGTCATTCTTCAATGAGACACTAAGTTCAGTTAGTACTATTTCAGCTGCTGATAATTGCCTTCAGATAAACTGATGACACAACCCTCAAAGGAATTTTTGTTAAGATAAACTTTCACAAGGGAAGTTGTTCTTGGAATATACAAATTGTGAGAAAACATCTACAAATTGTGAAAGTGCTCATTAAAATAAGATCTATCTCATTGCCAGTGGGGAAAAAATGTGTGGGTTTAAATAACACACTAACTACTAAATGTTCAGCCTCTTACAAGGAATTTTATATACACAAAATAAACTATACCAATTTCATAGCATCTAACACTAAAAATAATTAGGGTTTTAAAAATTGTTGCCCTGCAAGAAGACTGCGTGGGTAAACAATTGCTTAAACTGCTTATTTCCATTTAATTATCTCCTTAATTTTGAACAACTATGATATGTGCCCTAGGGTAACTGGAGCAAATAGCTTATTGTATACAAATGGGGTCATCATACATTTTATACATTCCAAAGTACTTACTATGCATCTCCAATATTCCAGAGAATGATTTTGTTTTGTTTTGCTTCAGTTTGGAGAACACTGTATAACTTGGCAGGGATAAAAGCCTTTTTCTAAAGGATCACTAAAGAGTTTTTGAAGAGTGACCATTGCTTCGCTTCTCCAAAAGAAGCCACAAATCTTGACTTATTCAGTGGAAGGCAACTTTGCTGCAGTGGGCATCAAAATATAAACTGACTCAGAATCTGTACTGTGCCAGTATTCCTGGTCTCTAAGAAAAAAACAATTTAAAAACAAAGCTCCAGTGTGTACCTTTACTGATTTTGTTCATATACGTAATTTTATTTGCCTTATTTTAACCTACTGACAGTTCAACAACTGGCTGACAAGATTTCCGAGAACTTAGTAATCAGCTTTCACAAATAGTTCTAGCCAAAGCCAGCACCCCACTGCATCACAAATAGATGTGACCACGGAAAAATGCCCAACATCCTGGAAGACATAATGTGCACGTAAACAAGGCCTGGGAATATCCTGGGAAGACAAAATAACCGTTTCTCGGGGGTTTTGTCTCAGCACCGAGGACCAGAGGACACCCTAAGAGGGTGTGTGGGCAGAGTGGGTAGACGGGTTCAGTGAGTCTCCATGATCTAATGATGTAACAGAACAGAAACATAGGCATTCCTCAGAGAATGATGGACTAAAGAGGATTCGCCTCTCATTAGCCGACAGAGTACTCTTGGAAAAGTAAGAAAAGTAAGTATTTTTATGTCATCGCTTCTTGATGGACACTCAGGACCCACTTCTGTTCTTTAAGGGCAGATTGTTAATTCCATAAATTTGATTACATTTTATGCAGCCCCAAAAGAGAGACAACCAAATGTAACAAAATCAAACTAAGACGACATCCATCACCAAAGGAAAAAGTGCAGCGCCACAGCAGCAGTGAAAAATGCGCCTCATTGAAATCATTGTAGCCCTAAGTTCGAAGTTTTCCTTAAATTCAGCAACTGGGCCTGATTATCAGCTTGTGGAGTGAAACATTTTAATAAGCCAGCTTTACATATGAACTTATACACATAAGATAAAACACAGATGCACCACACCACCACTTCTGTTTATAACCAACATCACAGAGAACCCAAAACTTTGGCAGATAATGCATAAACAATTTGTTCAGATTTATAAAACATGGAATTACAGCTCCTCATCGTTTTGTAAATAAGCTATTTCTTTGTATACAGAGAATTCCTGAAGTGACTAGCTTTAAAATTTCTGTCCAGAATTTTGTGTTGAAGAAGGGACCTATTTAGGGAAAACTTATATTACATCAAAGAAAGACCAAAGAGTTCTAATTCTTAGATAATCAGTACAAATTTAATCTGTGAGAATTCACCATGGAAATGCAATAATAATACATAAAACTAAATATTATTATGAGAAGATATTTTAAAAGATAAGATATAACTAGTGACAATCACTCTTTAAGAGTTAAAAAGAAAAAAAAATAGAGAAACATTTCAGGCAGGTCAAGTTAACATAGAGTTCTGAGCACATATAATTGCAGGACAAAGTAAATAAAAGATAGGGAAGTTGATATATACCAAAATGTGGTTTATATTTACATCTATCAAAGTATAAGAGAAAAGAGTGCCAATGCTAATTCTTATGAGAACATCTATTTCTTTTATTGTAAATTACACTTTTCATAATAAATAAAAAAAACTATTTTACTACTCAGGTGATCATTTTAAGTATTGGAATGAATAGAACTATGAAATGGTCAATTTTATAACCAGAGTTCTCAAAGACAAGAAATGGAATTAATTTGATTGCTTTTTCTAGTGGTTTATAGAAATAAGAGAAAATTACTTTCATAATAATAGAAGTAAAATAAAAGGAGAGAAGTTACTTAACCACATGGAATTTTCTCTCCCACTGTGGTGACTTTTAGCAAAATGACTTATGCCCACATTTAAGACAAGTTTTGGCAACGGGATATTTTTTAATCAGGGAAAGCCAACATCCACTGGTGCTGGTTTTTATTTCAACAGAGGAAACTAAAGATGCCCAAAGAATAGATTACATCACAGTAACAGAACGAAGTTTAGGAAAACGGTTTAGGAAAACAGAAGAATAGGACCCTAACACATCGTCCACTGGCCAAGACGCACTGTATGAGGCGCAGCCTGCTTTCTATGTCCAAGGCGGCAGAGCCCGCAGACACAGAGGAGGACTGTGTACCACACCGCCTCCACACCATACAAGGAGCCTCAGCGCCGTGGATTCTGGTATCGGCAGGGGGCCCTGGAACCCATCCTGCTGGGTACCAAGGGATGACTACAGTATTCTACATTGTTGACCGTCCTCTCACCCTGAGTGGCTGGCGGTGCTGTGTGCAAAAACAGGCTTCTTTTCATTTACTTGGACTCCACTAATCATTAATTGTGATCTGTACGAAGGCATCTGGCAAGGCTAGTTAGAGTCCTACGTTAGTGGTCTGAGAAAGACAGACAGCCACACCTCTAATCTTGGCCACCAGTTCCCACTGTGCACACATACTACCATCTTGTTTGAGCACAGAAGTAATGACATGGAAAAGGCATGTTTTGCATTTGCTTCCTCGTGATTAGAAGACGGAAAATGAGGGTGACCCCATGTGTTCCATCTACTTTGAGCTGCTTATCATAAATACCCTAAGGTCAAACAAAGATAAGGCTTGTTTATGAATGCAATGACAATGAAAATTAGGCTTATAGCTGATATGTTATTTCTAGTGACCAGTCAATATCCTCATGTCCTATCCCTACCTAATCTTACAGATTCTTTTTTGTAAAAGACAGAGGAACTGAGAAAATTCAGAAAGACGATCACTGACATTTCAAATTTGTTCATTATATAAATTTTGATTTCAAAGGGTGGCCTTCCTGTGAATTAGAACATATCTTATATATTGGGTTTCCCAGGGGGTTCAAGAGTGAAGAATCTGCCTACTGATGCAGGAGAACCAAGAGACACAGGTTCGATCCCTGGGTTGGGAAAATCCCCTGGAGGAGTAAACGACAACCCACTCCAGCGTTCTTGCCTGGAGAATTCTACGGACAGGGGAGACTGACAGGCTAGTCTGAGGAGTCACAGCTGAGTGACAGACCACGCAGGAACTTACGTTTTGCACTACAAAAGGGCTCCATTTTACTTAACAGCTGTTTTCCTGGCAATGGAGTACTGATACATGATAGACGATCCCTCTCCATTCAAGGTCATTTGTAAACTTTTCCCAGTACTTTCCTAAGTGAAGCCAGGTACAATTCCCACAGCTTTCTACATGGAACAGTGTTACATACATACAAACATACATGCATACCTCTCTGGCTTTTGTTTATCTTTTACTGCAGTTTTGATTTGAACCAGATAGCTCTGGTTTGAACCTGTTTTAACTTTCTGCTTAAATATATTTCTTAAATACTGTTATGAAGAAAACAGAACTTTTAAAAATTAGATTGGGATATACAGTATTAGGAAATACTAGCGTATTCCACTAATATATAAACCACTAAGACATCCTTTAATTATAATAGTTAAGAGGATGAGGATATTATAGACTAGAGCTAGACGACAGAATGTACAAAAGGGTGAACACAGAAGTGTTCACAGACAGTTAGTGCACACAGACACTGTTAGTGCTCACAGACACTGTTAGTGCTCACAGACACTGTTAGTGCACACAGACACTGTTAGTGAACATAGACACTGTTAGTACTCACAGACACTGTTAGTGAACACAGACACTGTTAGTGCACACAGACACTGTTGTTAGTGCTCACAGACACTGTTAGTGCACACAGACACTGTTAGTGCACACAGACACTGTTAGTGAACATAGACACTGTTAGTGCTCACAGACACTGTTAGTGAACATAGACATTGTTAGTGCACACAGACACTGTTGTTAGTGCTCACAGACACTGTTAGTGCTCACAGACACTGTTGTTAGTGAACACAGACACTGTTAGTGCTCACAGACACTGTTAGTGCACACAGACACTGTTAGTGTTCACAGACACTGTTAGGGCACACAGACACTGTTAGTGCCTTCCTATTGCTTCTACAAATTACCATAGACCAAGTGTTTCATAAACAACAGAGTTTACTTCTCACCCTTTTGAAAGGTGGAAGTTCAAGATCAGAGTACAGCACACTGGGGTGCAGACCCTCTCTCAATTCCCAGATTATCCTGTATCCTCACAGGGCAGAAGAGCACAGGGTGTTCTGTGGGGCCTTTCAGTTCAGTTCAGTTGCTCAGTTGTGTCCGACTCTTTGCGACCCCATGGACTGCAGCACGCCAGGCCTCCCTGTCCATCACCAACTCCCGGAGTTCACTCAAACTCATGTCCATTGAGTCGGTGATGTCATCCAACCATCTCATCCTCTGTAGTCCCCTTCTCCTCCCGCCTTCAATCTTTCCCAGCATCAGGGTCTTTTCAAATGGGGTCTTTATAAGGGTTTTAAACCCATTTACACAGGCTCCACTGTCATGATCTAAGCACCTCCCTAAATGCCCCTCCCCCATCTTTTTCAAGATTTTTTTGAAGGAAACTATTTTTAAAGTGCTTATTGAATGTGTTACAACACTGTCTCTGTTTCGCTTTGGCCTTTGGGCCATGAGACATGAGGGATCTGAGCTCCCTGACCGCGGACTGAACACACACCCCCTGCCCTGGAAGACAAAGTCTTCAGCCTCATAATTCAGTCATTGTAGTGATTTATAAATGGTTGGGATGGAAAATTGGGGGACAACAATTTGGAAGAATTTGGTATAGATTTATCTTTTGGCTTCAGGTCTTGCAAATAAGTCTTTTTCTTCCCATTCCCACATACGTGCAGTGTGGGGTGCCCAAAGCAACTTGCCTACCACACTAGGGCCTTGTGGCCTGTGCGGCCACAATGGCCAGCACATCACACAGTGGGCAATCTGAGGTTCTTGGAAACCATTCTTACCGCAGGCCAGCTAGTGGTAACACAAACATGCATGCGTCTCACTAAATCCAGACTCAATTCACCTCTACACTCTTCCCCTCAGCAGAACCCCAAAATGCCCACCACCACTTGGGAGAAGTGAGGATGGGGCAGCTGACAAGGAAAAGGACAGAGTCCTAACCAGCTGTCACTAAAATTCTGCAGGACTTCCTTGGCTCTCCAGGGGTTACAATTTCACCTTCCTATGCAGGGAACACAGGCTCAGGTCCTGGCTGGGGAGCTGTGAGCCCACATGCCTCTCAGCCAAAACATCAAGACGTAAAACAGAAGCAAGGCTGTAACAAATTCAATAAAAACTTTAAAAATGGGATGGGGGTGGGGGATCAAGAGGAACAGGACATGCGTATGTCTATGGCTGATTCATGTTGATCCGTGACAGAAACCAACACAATATTGTAGAGCAATTATCCTCCAATTAAAAATTTTGTTGTTCAGTTGCTCAGTCATGTCCAACTCTTTGTGACCCCATGGACTGCAGCACACCCAGGCTTCCCTGTCCTTCACCATTTCCTGGAGTTTACTCAAACTCATGTCCATTGAATCAGTGATGCCATCCAACCATCTCATCCTCTGTCGTCCCCTTCTCCTCCTGCCTTCAATCTTTCCTGGCAGCAGGGTCTTTTCCAATGAGTCAGCTCTTTGCATCAGGTGGCCAGAGGATTGGAGTTTCAGCCTCAGCATCAGTCCTTCCAATGAATATTCAGGAATGATTTCCTTTAGGATGGACTGATTGGCTCTCCTTGCTGTCCAAGGGACTCTCAAGAGTCTTCTCCAGCACCACAGTTCGAAAGCATCAGTTCTTTGGAGCTCAGCCTTTTCACTGTTCCTCTCTCACATCCAAACATGACTATTGGAAAAACCATAGCTTTGACTATAAGAACCTTGTCGGCAAAATAATGTCTCTGCCTTTTAATACACTGTCTAGGTTTGCCATTGCTTTTCTTCCAAGGAACAAGTGTTTTTTTAATTTCATGGCTGCAATCACCATCCACAGTGATTTTACAGCCCAAGTATATAAAACCTGTCATTGTTTCTATTGTTTCCTCATCTAATTGCCATGAAGTGAAGGCAACATTATATATAATCTTATATATATATTTTGCAAATCTAGAATAATACAAGGCTTTTTACTTACAAAAAAAAAGATTGCTTTTTGATGCATGTCTGAGTACCTATGACTCAATAAAGGATGTCATTTCCAATTTTCAGTTTCTAGTTTGCTGGTTTTCTACCAACAAATCCAACATGACTGGGCATTTATGAGGGCTCCACTGGGTGACATCAACTCAACAGGCAGGAGTGTATTTGCATGACTCATATTTACAAAGATGCCAGTCCTTCCTAAAGGAAATCATGAATATTCATTGGAAGGGCTGATGCTGAAGCTGAAACTCCAATCCCTGGGCCACCTGATGCGAAGAACAGACTCATTTGAAAAGACCCTGATGCTGGGAAAGATTGAAGGCAGGAGGAGAAGGGGACAACAGAGGAAGAGATGGTTGGATGGCATCTCTGACTCAACGGATATGGGTTTCAGTAAACTCCAGGAGCTGGCGATAGACAGGGAGGCCTGGCATGCTGCAGTCCATGGGGTCGCAGAGAGTCAGACGTGACTGAGTGACTGAACTGAACTGAGTTATACAGATTTTCTTTAAGCAGGGAGACTGTTCTACTGTGACCGCTCACATCAAAATGATCTGGGATTGTCCTTGTCAGCATTCATCAGGCATCTCTCCATTTTATTCTATTAAGGGGCATGAGAGAGCAGTGCCAAGCTGATCGATGTGCTGGAGAGTCTTATGGCTGTATTTTAGCATGCCCTGTATTGCAGGAGTTAGGCAAATGTAAGAGGAATTTACTACTCACAGGCTGATGGTTCACTATAGTTTAAGGGTGTTGTGAACACAGTGTGCTCATGCTTTATTTACACCCCGATGCTTGATTGATAGTCTTCTTCCTATTTTGCCTTACTTTTGAAAGGATGGATTCTCTTGCCGTATTGATCTCTCTATACCCATCATTCTCCCCCGAGTTATCTGGCGTGATGGCAATGGTGGATGCCGAAGCTGATTTAACATCATCCCCCAAGTATGCAGCCCTGAGCTCGGAGTTGAATATTTTAAGACTGAAACATGTAACACATCTGTCAGGCAATAGTACAAATACGGTCCTCTGTCAGAACGAATGAATGAGGTAATCTGGCATATGGATAAATAGCAGGGGGATGGAAGATGCTAGAAACTGTGTTTTACCAAAAAGCATTTCTGAGTAATTAAGCTATTTGAGGGAGAATGATGTTTTGCTTTGGGTTTAAACTCACACTTTTTTAACTGAAAGACTGTGGTGGTAATTTCTGAAAAATGAAAGTGGGACTTCACTGGTCGTCCAGTGGTTAAGACTCTGCACTTTCACTGCAGGGAGCATAGGTTCAACCCCTGGTTGGCCCCAATCCTGCATGTGGACCCCTTCAAAAACTCAACAAATAATAAGAAAAAAAGAAAGAATGAAAGTGAGGTGAGAAGGAGACTCAGCTATATACACATAATGGAAAAACTGTGTCATCCTTGTCTGAGCTATCTCATGAGAAGGATATATTTCTTCTGTAATATTCTGTAAAATTTTCTTAACCAGATAATTCCTGTATACATGATTATAGTCCCACCTTTTTATATATGTATATAAGTATTGCAAAACCCAGACACAAGGATAAATCCAGAAACCACAAAAACGATTCAACAATGATAGCAATAAACACTGGTACCTAATCAAAAACAACCCTGAATACTCATTGGAAGGACTGATGCTGAAGCTCAAGCTCCAATACTTTTGGCCACCTGATGAGAAGAGCCAGCTCACTGGAAAAGACCCTGATGATGGCTTAGATTGAGGGCAGGAGAAGAAGGGGGTGACAGAGGATGAGATGGTTGGATGGCATCATTAACTGAATGGACATGAATTTAAGCAAACTCTGGGAAATAGTGAAGGACAGAGAAGCCTGGCATGCTGCAGCCCATGGGGTCACGAAGAGTTGGACATGAACGAGCAACTGAATAACAACCTTATCAAAATACCTGAAAAAAATCTCAACAAAGAGAAAACAATATCCCCGAGTTGGTAGTTTATACTGAATGTATATAAGCTCATTCCCACAGAGGCAGGGTGTGGAAGAATAGATGTGTAAGGTATGTGATTAGAAATCAGAGAACAAGTAAATCAGGCAGATAGACGCAAATATCATATGACATCACTTACACGTGGAATCTAAAGTAAGGTACAAATGAACAGAAATACAGTCACAGATGTAGAAAACACACTTATGATTAATTACCAGGGGGAAAGGAAAGGAGGGATAAATAGGGAGACTGGGATTGACATATACACACTACTATATATAAAATAGATAACTAATAAGAACCTACTATATAACCCAGGGAACTCTGCTCAATACTCTGTAATGACCAATATGGGAAAGAATCTCAAAAAAGAGAGGATATATATATATACACACACACACACATATATGTATGTATGTATGTATAAATGATTCACTCTGCTGTGCAGCAGAAACAATCACAATATTGTAAAGTAATTACATTCCAATAAAAATTAATTTAAGAAAAGACGAAGAAATGAGAGGACAAAAGAGCAGCCTGTGGGGGAAGGCTAAGTGAAAGGCAGGATGTCCATGTGGAAGGAAGGTCCCACATTTACACACGATTGGCTCAGTTGTTTAGGACTTGCGGTGCAACATTAGAAGCAGCAGATCAGTTCTGTGAATGGCCCGTGGACCCTCAGCTCCTTTCTTCTAGAAACAGTATGGGAATCTCACCCTGCAGACCTCAGGGAAGGACGACCTGGCAGTGTCACATGAGCAGAAGCCGTCACTAATCTCACCGAACCCTGCATGTGCCGAGAACCCTGGTGGACTGCTACCATCTCCAAGAGTATCTCAGTGTGACTCTTATATCCAACTAGATTCATAAGTATACGAGTTACCAGATCATTATTAGAATAGGACTCTATTTCATAGGCTGGTGTCTTCTGAAGACTATACTAGATTGATCCCTAGTTTTCAACTGCAACTTTGAAGAGGAGAGAAATAATGTCAATGTTCAAAACAGGCCACTTATCCTTTTTTTGTACCGTCTCATCTAATCTTGGTGTTTGAGAAAGTGGAATCTCTTGTTCTATATGGGATGCCCTCCTTCTGGCCCCCCCTGGTAGCAGCAAAGCCTGTTTATGTGATGTGTTAAGTCACGTCCAACTCTTTGCGACCCCATGGACTCGTCCGTCCATGGGGTTTCCCAGGCAAGAATACTGGAGTAGATAGCCTTTTCCTACTCCAAACCTCTAGCCCCTGACTCAAATTCTGCCTCCTCTGAGAAACCTGTATCATAGGCCAATTTATCTTCTACCTGTTTACAGCTCTATGGGACCTTTTCCTCATATTCTATCCAAATTTGTGGTTCAGGGGCTATCCCTGACCTTGGCTCATGAAAAGCTGAGGCTAGGGTGTGGGATGGGGGTACACCCTGATCCTCAACGCTTACATATTTACTCAGGACGAAGCTTTCCGTTGGTACTTGGTCATTTGTTGGATGTTGAATTTCACCATAAAGATTTTGTCAACAGTGATTATTTTTGGTAGATGCACGGATACTCCAGAAACCTAACCCCTAATTATCTTCTTAGGTTTATGAGATAAATATATGTTGTATTATGTGGTTGCGAAAACATGGCATCTTGAAGAGAGAATGTGCCTGCCTTTCTACTGTTGAACAGAAAAAAAAGAATCTTAGAAAAGAGACAATCCTCCTTTCTTCTCCTGCAACTCTCTTCTAAACACCCACTATCCCTGTGCTTATAGACAGAGTTATAGCAGCTGGGCCATCCCAAGAGAAGAAAACATCGTGGGTTATGGAAAGATATTTACTCATCACTGGCCAAGAAGAATATGCTCATTTTTTCAAACAGAACTCTCCCAGCTCTGTCAGGACCGCCACACAGTTCTGCTAGAACTGTGAGGGGAGTGAACTCCATATTCTAGGTCTCATTATATATCAAGTAAATTCTGATTTATAAAAATACATAGAGAGAGCTTATAAGATTTTTATAAATATATGTAAACAAAAGTCTTTATTATAAATTGAACTTATGTTTATTTGAATTAACTCATTTGCCTATCAACACTGAGATTTATTTTTTTTTAATTTTGACTTTAATAAGAATATTGAAATAATTGTTACAATGTAGTTTTCCAACTAGTTTGGTAAACAATTTCTTTCTTAGTATCACATCCTTTGATGTATATGGAATGTGCATATATCTTTCTACTTCATATCAGGTTTACGGGTATGCTTAAAATAATAAAAACTCAATTCAGTCGCTACTTGTGAGTGATGATGGAAAAGAGCCATTCTTTGCTGGAAAAGAAATTATATTTGTCACAAACAGCCACCAACTTCAGTGGAGAAAATTATTTGCACACTGAACAGGGAAACTGCCAAAGTGAAGGACAGAGCATCTGCTATGGACAAGGGTATAATTATCTTGTTCATCCAAACACCATTGGGCATCAAAGTTTTACTCTCTCTCTGGCAAGAGGATCTGCTCAGACTTTTAACACAACATTATTAGCGAATAATAACTAGTTTGGAAGTCTTGTGATTAACAACAGTCCATCTTTTGGACCATTTTCTGAAACATGGAAAGCAGGACCCAAATCTGATGAAATTAACCATTTAGGTGCCCAAATGGTCAAAAGTGTCAGTCCTGTCCTGCTGTAAACCTTCCACATGTCTGTATACATTACCTGACACAGAACAGTGAAGTTTTCAAAAGCAGAAACTTTTTATCTTTCTGATTCTAGATTATAATTTGCTGTACATTTCTATTAACTATTTTCCTTCCCAGTATGGTGAGACAATTATTACTTTTATGCCAATCTACCCCCATTTAGAAAGAAATAGGAATGGACCATTCTGGTAGACCAGACAGATAAATGAAGTCTGATTCTAATGAACAGATATCAGTGGTTAAAGTCATGGCTGCTTTACTGAACCTGCTGTTGCCACTTCTAACTTTTCTCTTGGGATTTAACTTGAGATGGGAAAGAGACTCGAGTCTGCTCATAAAACCATCAAAACAAGGAAGTGGACCTTCTTTTCCAAGTGCTTACATGCAATTGTTGTGCTTTTTTTTTTTTTTTTTTTAAGAGGAAAGGGGATAGGAAGCATGAAGCCATTTCGAATCAATGTCTTTAATAGGCAGGTCTCCTGAAATAATGTCATGTCACTGTCTTTTCCCAAACTTCCAAATGCTATCAGCAACAACTGACAAGCTCCAGCTAATGTGAAATTGCGTGTTCTCTCCTGTGAATATCAGACCACACACAGTATTGGAAAACATCCAGTGATGATTCCCCGAACAGAGGGCTCATCATGTTCCTTCTTCTTTGCATGAGAAAATAATGTGTCCCTTTTATTTGGAATAGAAAACTTTCATATCCATTAAAATTTTAGTTGTAAAACTTTATGCTTTAGGAGCAGAAGGAAGATGAGATTATTAAAGTCCATTTAAAAAAGCAGAAGTGACAACTTCCTCCAAGGTTGGTGATTCCAGACACGAGCATAAATTTATCCATCTGGGTGTCTCAAGGACATATTCCCACATGAGGATACAAGAGGGAAAGTGTCACAGAACTGACAGATGGGCTCCCCTTGCATAGATCAGCCTAATGGAGCTTGTATTTGCATGCTAGCTGTCAGTGACACAGGTGTGTGTCAAGGACTTGAGAGCAGCCAAGAGAAGCCTCATGGAAGACATGGCTTCATGACTGATGTGTGTGTGTGGTGACGGGCAAAATTTGTTAGCAGGGCAGCAGTTTAATGGCAGCATTTTTCTCCCTTTCTGAGTTACTGGCTGTAGCAGTTCACTATAGGGTCAAGGTCAGACAAGAAAAATAAATAACAGGTATCTAAATAGAATTATCTGTGGGTTTGATCCCTGGGTGGGGAAGATCCCCTAGAGAAGGAAATGGCAACCCACTCCAGGATTCTTGCCTGGAGAATCCCATGGACAGAGGAGCCTGGGGGGCTACAGTCCATGACACCACCAAGAGCAGGACACTACTGAGCACCAAAACAACAACAGCAGCATCCAAATTAAAAGGTGGAAAGTACACCTGTCACTATGTAGAGACGACATGATGCATTATATAGAAACCCTACAGTGTCCACCAACATAAAAAACCTTAGAACTGTAAAATGAATTTAGCAGAGTTGAAGGATACAAGATGAAGTATATTTTGATCTTTTGATATTCTATACAATAAAAATGAATTATCAATCCCACTTAAAATTACATCACAAAGAATAAAATACTTGAGAATAAATTTAACTAAGGAGATGATGATGATGGACAGGGAGGCCTGGCGTGCTGTGATTCATGGTGTTGCAAACAGTTGGACACGACTGAGCGAGTGAACTGAACTGAACTGAACTGAAGGAGATGAAAGACCTATATCTTGAAAACTATAAAACCCTGATGAAGGAATTTGAACATGATACAAAGAAATGGAGAGATGCCCATGGTCTGGGCCTTGAAGAATTAATATTGATAAAATGCCCATGCTATGCAAACCAATCTATGAACTTAATGCAATTCCAATATCAAAATACCCATGAATTTTCCCACAAAACTGGGGAAAAAAATTCTAAGATTCAAGTATAACCACAGAAAGCACTGAATTGTTGAGAAATCTTGAGACAAAAGAACAAAGTTGAAGGTATCACGCTCCCACACTTCAGACTATACTACAAAACTACAGTAATCAAAATGTTATGATATTGACACAAAATAGACACATATCACATATATCAATGGAATAGAAAAGATAGCCCATAAGTAAACTCACACACCTACAGTCAATTAATTTATGACAAAGGAGGCAAGAATATACAATAGGGAAAACACATTCTCTTCAATAAGTGATGCTGGGAAAACTAGACAACTACATATAAAACAATGAGATAAGAACACTTTCTCATATTATATATAAAGATTAATTCAAAATGGATTAAAATCTAAATATAAGGCTTGAAATCATAAAACTCCTAGGAAAGAAGTATAGGCAGAACATTCTTTGCCATAAATTGCAGCAATATTTACTTGAATTATTCTCCTATGGCAAAAGAAATTAAAAGAAAAATAAGCAAATAGGGACTAACTTAATTAAAAACTTTTTCACAGCTTAATAGGCTTTCCATACTGGCTGAGACAGAAAAGAGTCTACCTGTAATGCAGGAGATCCAGGTTCAATCCCTGGGTCAAGAAGATCCCTAGAGAAGGAAATGGCTACCCACTCACAGACTCACATATTCTTGCCTGGAGAATTCCATGGACAAAGGAACCTGGTGGACTACAGTCCATGGGGTTGCAAAAATTTGGACATGACTAAACATCTAAAATTTTCATAGCTAAAAAAAGAAACCATCAACAAAACAAAACACACACTACTGAATGAGAGAAAAAAATTGCAAATGATATGACCTTCATGCAAAATGCTGGGCTGGATGAAGCACAAGCTGGAATCAAGATAGCCAGGAGAAGTACCAGTAACTTCAGATGACACTACCCTTATGGCAGAAAGCGAAAAGGAGCTAAAGAGCCTCTTGATGAAGGTTAAAGAAAAGAGTGAAAAAGCTGGCTTAAAATTCAACATTCAAAAAATGAAGATCATGGCATCTGTTCTCATCACTTCATCACAAATAGATGGGGAAACAATGGAAACAGTGACAGATTTTATTTTCTGGGGCTCCAAAATCACTGTAGATTGCAACTGCAGCAATGAAATTAAAAGATGCTTGCTCTTTAGAGGAAAAGGTATGACAAGCCTAGACAAATGTTTACCAACAAAAGTCCATTTAGTCAAAGCTAGTTTTTCCAGTAGTCATGTATGGATATGAGAGTTGGACCATAAAGAAGACTGAATGCTGAAGAACTGATGCTTTTGAACTGTGGTGCTGGAGAAGACTCTTGAGAGTCCCTTCGACTGCAAGGAGATCAAACCAGTCAATCCTAAAGGAAATCAATCCTGAATATTCACTGAAGGGACTGATGCTGAGGCTGAAACTCTAATCCTTTGACCATCTGATGCAAAGAGCTGACTCAATGGAAAAGACCACGATACTGGGGTGCTGGGAAAGATTGAAGGAAGGAGGAAAAGGAGATGACAGAGGATGAGATGCTTGGATGCCATCACCAACTCAATGGACATGAGTTTGAGCAAACTCCAGGAGATGGTGAAGGACAGAAAAGCCTGGCGTGCTATAGTCTATAGGGATGCAAAGAGTTGAACAGGACTGAGCAACTGAACAGCCATGCCCAATGAGGGGCTAATATCCAAAACATATAAACAGCTCACATAACTTAATATCAGATAAAGTGAACGATCCAATCACAAATGGGCAGAAGAAAGACATTTGGTAAAAGACCTGAAAAGACATACAGATGGCTAACAGGCATGTGAAAAGATGCACAACAATGCTAATTATTTAGAGAAATGAAAATCACAACCATGGTGAGATCAGCTCACATCTGTCAAAATAGCCATCATCAAAAAGTCTACAAATAAAACTGTTGTTGAGGATGTGGAGAAAATGGAGTCCTCATATGCTATTAGTGGAAATGTGAATTTGTGCAGCCACTATGGAAAACAGTATGGAGGTTCCTCAAAAAACTGAAAAACAGAACTACCATATCATTCAGCAATTCCACTCCTGGCTTTATATCTGGGAGAAAACAAAAACACTAATTTGAAAAGATACCTGCACCCCAATATTCATAGCATTAGTCACAAGAGCTAAGATTTGGAAGCAACCCACATATCATCAACAGTGAATAGGTAAAGGAGATGTGGTTCATATATTCAATGGAATGTTACTCAGCCCCCAAATTTGTGAAATTCTGCCATTTGCAGCAATCCGAAAGCACCTAGAGAATATTATGCTCGGTGAAATAAGTCAGAGAAAGACAAACACTGTATGCTATCATTTATATGTGTAATCTAAAAAAATAAAACAATCAGATGAATAGAGCAAAACAGAAACAGACTGACAGTTACAGAGAACAAACTCATTGTTACCAAGCGGGTGAGAGAAAGGAGGAAGGGCAAGATACTAGTATGGGATTAAGAGATACAAACTACTACGGATAGAAAAGATAGGCAGTAGGGATATATTGTATAACACAGGGAAATACAGCCATTATCTGGTGACAGGTTTAACATAGTATAATCTGCAGACATAACCACTAAGCTAGACACCTGAAACTAATAATGTAAATCAACTATATCTCAATTAAAAAAAAGAAAAAGGAAAAAAAAGCACTGACTGTCAAGGCCAGTGTGAAAATTCCTGTTGCTCCTCATATTCTGGAAGGTGTCACCCTAATCCTACAATCTACTGTAGCAATGTTCCAGTGTTCATTGACGGTCCACGGAATACTGAATCAATGCAAGAAATCCATTAAAGTAGCATTCGTTCTATGTTCAATATACTGTGTTCTCACAACTTGCTCTTTTGACCTTGAACACATAAATTATCTGCTGCTTTGGTCAGGAGGCTCATGGGTAGTTCTAAATGAACCATATCTTCCACAATTTACACTCTATAATGCTCTCCCACATCATCACATAATACTTTTCTTTGACCAAAGGCTATCCACAAGTTACATTTTGATAGACACTTAGACTGGGATTTACTCTTCTGAGATGATTTGATTTGTAGCACAGCCACCATGCTATAGGACATTATTCCACCAGCATTTCTTGAAGTAGGTTCATCCAGATAAGCTTTAAAGACAATAATGTGTTCTCATTGAAAGAAAGACTGTGCCATGAGTTAGGGCTGAAGGGACATCCCTGATGGTCCAGTGGTTAAGAAAACACCTTCCAGTGTAGGGGACATGGGTCAGTCTCTGGGTGAAGAACTAAGACCACACACGCCACGGGGCAACTAGAGAGCTTGCATGCCTCAAATACTGAGCCAGCATGTTCTAGAGCTTGTGCTGTACAACTAGAGAAGCCCCCGTGCACCCAACTAGAGAAAGCTCCTGTGTCAACAAAGACCCGGCCCAGCCAAAGGAAAAAAAAGAGTTAGGGCTGAAGGGACATCCCTGATGGTCTAGTGGCCAAGACTCTAAGCTCCCAATGCAAACGTCCCAGGTTCACTTCCTAATCAGGGAACTGGATCCTACATGCCACCACTAAGACCTGGCATAGTCAAATAAATAAATATTAAGAAATAAAAAGAAAAAAATTAAAAACTAGTGCCATTTTAGTCCTGGAATATTCTACAAAAACAAGAGGGCCCATGGAGATTCAGTGGCAGCCAAGACAGCATGGGAAGAAAGAGGCCTTGGAAAGGAGAGCTCTTTCTGAGGGTGCCCCAACTGAAGGGCCCCACAGAGCTCTCTGTGTAAATGGATCTGTGCACCTAACCCTCACTGGCACTACATGGCGCAGAAAGCCTGCCCGGCCAACGCAGAGAATCATGACCTTACTCAATAAATCAACAACTTAATCAGCAATACATCCGACTCATGTTTAGCCACTTGGTTATCCCTTGCTGATTGTCCTACAGGAATAGATACCTGAAATAACCACTCAAAAATGCAACCTTTCCCTGGTATCCTGATGGACAGCTAACTAACTTGCTGCGTGACATTTAATCTGTCAGAGGCTGTTTTCTCATCTATAATATGAGCAAGTTGAACTGGATGACCTCAAAGTCCCTTCCAGCTCTAAGAGTCTACTTCATTCAATATTGGGATTAAAATAAAGGTTGTGAGCCATCAGACTGCAATAGCAAACTAATTAAGCACCATTGCAGCCCTCAAGGGAAGGGACTTCAGTTGACAGCCTTGGTCTAATATAAATCTACCAGGTAACAAAACATCCTTTGTGAAAAGTGCTTCTATCTCAGCCTCATTATAGCTGAGCATTTCTGACATAGTCTTCAACTCTATTACATATATTGTGAAGAAAACAATGACTGTTTTGCGTTAGTGATTACACAATATAACAAGATGTGTACTTTTCAAAAGAGCTAGGATCTGCTGATGGAAGTTCATTCAACTATTTAGAAAGAAAAGAAATAAAAATATAATGTATATGATGACATTGGGGAGTAAAAAATTTTTTATCTATTTACATGTCAGTTCCCTGAAGTTACAGGGTAATTAAAACACCAGTTTCAAATGTTTGCCTGTGTGCTAAGTCATGTCCGACTCTTTGCAACCCCATGGACTGTAGCCCACCAGGCTCTTCCATCCGTGGAATTTTACAGGCAAGAATACCGGTTTTGTTGTTTTCGTTGTTGTTCAGTCACTCAGGCATGTCGGACTCTCCATGACCTCATGGACTACACCATGCCAGGTTTCCCTGTCCTTCACTCTCTCCTGGAGCTTGCTCAAACTCATGTCCACTGAGTCGGTGATGCCATCCAACCATTTCATCCTGTTATCCTCTTCTCCTCTGCCTTCAGTCTTTCCCAGCTTCAGGGTTTTTCTAATGAGTCTGCTCTTCACATCAGGTGGCCAAAGGATTGGAGCTTCAGCTTCAGCATCAGTCCTTCCAATGAATATTCAGGATTGATTTCTTTTAGGACTAACCGGTTTGATCTCCTTGAAGTTCAAGGGACTCTCAAGAGTCTTCTCCAACACCACAGTTCAAAAGCATCAATTCTTTGGCGTTCAGTCTTCTTTATGGTCCAACTCTCATATCCATACATGACTACTGGAAAAATCATAGCTTTGACTGCATGAACCTTTGTCAGCAAAGTAATGGTTCTTTACTAGAAACACTAGAAACATTACTGGATTGGGTTGTTATTTCCTACTCCAGGGGATCTTCCTGACCCAAGGATTGAACCTGGGTCTCCTGCATCTTCTGCACTGGCAGGCAATTTCTTTACTACTGCACCACCTGGGAAGCCCTATCAAACACTTATTTTATACTAATTTAGTACCAACAATGAGATTATGATTGCTTCTTAAGCCTGAGGGTTTTTTCGTAAACCATTATTTTTATAGTGTTTGTGCTGTGGCATGCATTGTTCCAAACATTTTACAGATGAGGAACTGGAAGCATATAAAGATTAAGTGCATAGCTGACGTGCTGGAGTTGGTCTTATACCCCAGGCAGTCTGGCTACAGATTCTATATTCTTACACTTAAGTGCACTGTTTTCACGCATATGAGAAGTAAACCCAGGATCACCTTATGTGAACCAAATTTTGACCAAGTGAGCTAATTAGCGTGGTAATTGTATTTAAAAAGTTAAAGAAGTATGTCAGAACTGTTTAGGGTTATAACAGTATTACTAACTTAAGCCAAAACAAATCTGTAGTTCAGATGCACACCAAACTGAAATATTTAATTATTTTATTTTTTCTATATAATTATTTTTAATTTGAAGGAAAACAAAGTATTTATAATCTAATCGGATTTTAGTCACAATTTACCAAAGGTGAGTTTGAGTTGATTTTAATGAAAATCTTTTTTTAAAAACTTTCATTTTGTATTACCATATAGCCAATGAACAATATTGTGATAGTTTCAGATAAACAGCAAAAGGGCTCAGCCAGACATACATATGTATCCATTTACTCAATTTTCAAAAAGGCACCTATTAGAACTGCTTTCCTTATGTTCTGCAATGTCGCTTAAAGACATTAATATTTATTCACTAATTTTATTTCCATTAATAATGTGAATTATCCTCTTATTACACGTTAGAATATTTATACACATCAGAAAATCAGAACAACCTGATTTCATGATATTGGTTTATGCAGATTAATTCTGAGGACATGAATTTGTACCCACTGTAAAGAGGACTGTGCTAAGAGCCATTTCAGCTGCAGCAAGTTCAATGCCCAGTTCTAACTCAGTTACGCCTTATGAGCAAGATGGAAGAGGCCGTAGGAATGCTTAAGTGCTGGTTAAATAGGGACCCTGGAAGCATCTTCCTAGACTGAAATCTTTGACTCCATGTAACATAATCACACTCAGATATCACATAGGACTATATAACAATTTTTAATTCTGCATATGTGAATTCAGTTGTTACTTGTATACTGTGTCTGTCTGTACTAAGATCATTTGATGATGCATGCTTTAATCAAATTATGTTGAGTATACTGATGAGCAAAATTGCCCCTACTGTTTAGCCCCAGAACCAGTAGTAGAGAATGGTGCCTGAAAGCTGCCAAGGTTTGCATACAAGCTTCCTCAAGGTAATGCGATGCTGGAAAGGCTTCTGAATCTCTCTGAGCCCCAGTTTCCACGTTTGAGAACTGAGGTTAACACACACAGTACCTGCCTCTGAGGAGCACTGGGTTGCTTCAGTGAAAGGAGCCGATACAAACGACTCAGAAGGGTCTCTGGGACTGAGCCAGAGGCTGTAATGCCATTGATCCTTGTATTGTTCTTGCTTGTAAATGTATTTTTGAACTGCTCCAGCATCTGCATTGGCTTTACAGAGTGTACCAGACAGTTCTCCATCTGAAAGCTTCCACTCAGGACACTGTGTGTGAAATCAGCATGTGTCTGATTTTTGCAAATATGATTTTTAAATAGTGAGCACACTTAACAACATCAAGGTCATTTCCTCCTTGGTGATAGAAACGTGCATATAGGTGACTATAATACAGCAGCAAGTTTGAACTTTACATTGAAATATTCGCTGATTTTAGCCATAGCTCCACAACTTAAATAAATGAAGTGAAATTTCAAAAGACTAGAATGACATTTTACTAATCCTGTCAACAAAAAGTAGAAATTTATAAAACAAAATGAGTAAACCATAAGTGTGTATATGTGTGTGAATACACACAGATGTGACTTTTTTTTAACTTTTTAAAAAGTTTGGACTCTAGTTGATTTATAATGATGTGTTAGTTTCAGGTATACAGCAAAGTGATTCAGTTTTACATATACTATCCTTTATATCTAGTCTTTATCAGATTCTTTTCCATTATAGCTTATTATAGAATACAGAGTACAGTTTCCTGTGCTACACAATATGTCCTTGTTGATTATTTTTATTGATAGTAGTGTGTATATAATAATTTCAGCCTCCTAGTTTATCCCTTCCCTTACCTTTCCCCTTTGGTAACCATAGGTTTTAAACACAGTCAGAGCTCCGGTTAAGGGTTATCAGCAACAGTTTAGAATGTGAAGCTAGGTTTTCATTTCTGATGCACGCACTATCAATATTTGCTAAAATATTGAGTGACAAGGCAAAGGAGTTGAATTCAGCAAATCATGCGTAAGAAATGTTTGGCTTGATTATCCAGGGGAGTCGTGATGTGGTTTAATGAGCCAGACCACCTTTCATTAGGACACAGAGAGGGGCTTAGCATGCCACTGAGCGAGCATAGCTATCTGAAAGAATGCATTGCTCTGTGTCAGCTTTAAAGATTACAATCACAGCTTTTAGCACAGATTTCATTTTTAATAATCTCCTTAAAAATCACTAAAAATATCACCCCACCATGTAATTTGTTTCCTTCACACTGATGGCAGTCCCACTGTTTAAAACTAATTGCTTTTTTACGATATCTTAAGGTCAGGCTCAACAGAGTGAATTTGAAGATAGCATAACTGTGAGCCTCAACTGTTTAACAGATCACGATGCTGATTGAATGACTCCTTCAGAAAAACGCTAAAGATATTTACTTTAATCTGCCTCTAGGCAAACATCACAATGACTGACAGTGTAACTTGAAGGTTTGCTAAACATTGTCTGGTGTTTATTTGCCTCTCGCTGGAAGATAGTCTAGAAATTACATTCTTTTTTAAAATTCAACAACTGGGATATGCAGCAGGAAAAATTTATGTCTTTGTTCCCTTAGAATTTTTATGGGGACATTCAAGTACTGATTTAATCAATCTAATCTAACACATCTCTTTAAAAATGACATATAATTTCCAAAGTTGTCTTCATCTCTTTGGAAAACTGGAAATTTGGAAAACCCAAACCACAAAGTAAACAGTCCAAATAAATCAGTTGCTGACCAGGTACACTTTGAGTGACTGCAAATATAGCAGAGAGGTCTTAAATTTCCCCCACTAATGTTGGTGACAAGTGAAGCTGAACAATAACCATATAATTTGCCAATTGAGTTAAGCAAGATGTGTTTAAGCAAGTCTGTGTGTGTGTGTGTTCACGTGTGACTCACTCATCTAATTAGTACACAGTCCCTCTGTTCCTACCTTATTCAAAATATGTGATGACCACATGTGGCCAAGAGTGCGTGTGTGCTTAGTCACAACTTACAATATTAAAAAAAAAAAATCAATGAGGCTCAGTATGAAAATCACATACCCTGATTTGCCACAAAAACCAATACAACAAGGATGAGAAGATTTATGGGGTAAGAAGTATTGGTGGTTTTTTTTTTTCTTTTCTTCGAGATGCTTAAGAAAAAAAGAATTTTTTTAAAATCAAGACTTGGCAAATAGATTTTCTGTGATATTTTTTAATGTGGGTGCAAGACCATGCACAAAGTCTGGTAGTCAGTGACGAGAAGCACCAACAGTGATTTGTCTGCCTGCAGTATATGTTTTCTCAAAGAAAGTGTTGACCATCTTGAATTGTAGAAACAGCATGGGGGCTTTCAAATAACTTATTCATGAGGAATACCCAACTTCCCCATTAAGACCAAATTTTCTTTTTAAAAAATGACTGTTTAAAATCCACAAAAACTTGAGATATCAGTCCTAGAGCTTAAAACACATTCTAAAAACATAAACTCTAGGCACAAAAATGAAGAAGTACAATCACTCACCCATGATTATTGTGACTTTTAAGTCTAGATAAATGTTTTCTTCCATTCCTACTTCCATGATCATTCATTACAATTCAGAGAGGGTACAGGGATAGCCTCGCATTATAATCATTCCACAGCTGAATGTTTATCCAAGACTACACAGTTAACAGCTTTTATAGTGACGGTTCTGTTGCCACTTTGGGGTGTGTATTTTTTACTACAGGTTTTGGGAAGGAAGAGGCAGTCAGCAACCTCAGGCTGTAGGGCGCCTTGCCATCTTCAGAGCTGACCTACTCGTAACTCCGTGCTCTCACTTCCGTCAGAGGAGCAAACTGAAGTCCCATGGCTCAGGGCTGGCCTGCCAGCACCATCGTTATGCCATCTGGAGCCCTCAGGGGACATCAAGGAGCAGATAGGGGGGTGGTTTGTCACTAGAAAGTCCACAGCAACTCAGGCAGTCATGTCCTTATTCGAAGTAGCTGATCTGAAGAGCCACTACCCTGCAGACGATGTGACAATTAAGTGGCAATTCTGCAAAAACATGTTCTATGCTCATTTTTTACATGGAGTCTAACAGAGACCATTTAGATAACAGGCTAGACGGCTGACAACTAGTAAAAAGAAAATTAAAAGGGCAGAATCACAGGAATTTAAATAAAACACATTGAAATAAATAGGAAAAAGGATTTTGGAGAGGGGAGAATACCCATCCCCAAAACAAACCGCAGAGCACTAGAGATGAGTGTGGGTCCAATTGGGGCCTGCGGGCAGATGCCAGTCTATGAGCTGAGTCCAGTATGCCACAAGTGAAGTTACAGAAAGCGAGACCAAATGCGTACAAATGTGGGTATAAGCTTGATAAGTTCGCAAAACCAAATGTCTGGTTTTATGCTTTATGACAGCTTCGGGCTGCAACGGCTGGGAAATGAACAAAACCTCCATGTTCGCCGTGGGTCCTCACAAGAGCACAGCTGGGAATCTGCATCTCAATTTGGGGATGTCAGCTCTGAGGATGTCAGGGTCTCCAGCACATCTTCTTGGCCTCAACTGAAATCCAGGCTATGATAGTACTTCATAATCCAGTCGAGAAGAATGTTGGTTTCTGGTATAACTTTATGTCAGTAGGAAGAGAACATGAACATAAAGCTAATGCAAATGTCTATTATCCAGAAGTTTCAGGTGGGAGAAAGGCGAAATCACTGAGCCATTTGGGAACTACATCACTCTGTATTTCAGGTCAGATTTGTATACCTCGTAAAATGTGTTTGATTAGTTTTCTTAAGGTTAGAAGTAGAAGTAAGGAACTTATTTCTTTACCAATATAGATCTTTCATCTCATACCTGCAATCACATTTTATCAATGACAGAAAAGGAAAAAAGTAAAATATATATATATAATTTCCCTCAGCTTCAGTTGGATTTCTTTGTTTCATACACCTTCCAGCAATCATCAATTGCCCAGGGAAAAAAGTTTTAACAGCCCTGGAATGTCCTTCTAGAAACCCCATTGCTTCTCCAAGTCTAGGCTTGCCTGTAACCCTCACAAGGGATTGGGCCTCGAGTTGGAGGTACTATTCTTACAAGTCCTAGACCAGTTTTCTCCCGGCTCAGGTAACCAGGTGATGGGACGGGCAAGGCCAGCCACTGGAGTGGTTCTATTCCTTCTACCTAGAGCAGAACTGGTCAAATGCACACAATATTTACTTCTTCAGCCACACCTCAACTTAAAGTGACAGAAATGCTTCATCTCTATCCCTCTAAACGAGTACCCTAAATACATGAGACCGGTAGCTTTGGAGAAAAGGAATGAACCCATTCATGTCATGTGACTCATTTCCTGAACCTCTCCTCCTAAACTTCAGCTTGGGCACAGCTGGGCACGTCCCTGTCAGGATAGGGGATATATTCAAATACAGCTGCAATTCTGAACAAACTATAGGAAAGTAGGAGACGAGATATACGTTTGTGGGGTTTTTTTGCTTTTTCTATTCGAGTATAATTGCTTTTGGATAAGGCGATGGCACCCCACTCCAATACTCTTGCCTGGAAAATCCCATGGACAGAGGAGCCTGGTGGGCTGCAGTCCATGGGGTCGCAAAGAGTCGGACACAACTGAGCGACCTCACTTTCACTTTTCACTTTCCTGCATTGGAGAAGGAAGTGGCAACCCACTCCAGCGTTCTTGCCTGGAGGATCCCAGGGACGGGGGAGCCTGGTGGGCTGCCGTCTGTGGGGTCGCACAGAGTCGGGCACGACTGGAGTGTCCTGGCAGCAGCAGCAGCAGCGCAGCATAATTGCTTTACAAAGTTGTCTTAGTTTCTGCTGTACAGCAAAGTCAATCAGCTATGTTTATACGTACCACCCCCTCCCTTTGCTCCCCTTTCCCACTCCCTCATCCCGCTCCTCTAGGTCCACACAGAGCACCGGGCTGAGCTCCCTGCGCCGTGCAGCAGCTTGCCACGAGCCACCTATGTTACACCTCGCGGTGTGCGTGCGTCCGTGCGACGCCATCAGCTCATTCCCCCTTCTTCCCGCACTGCGGCCACAAGGCTGTTCTCCGTGCCGGTGTCTCTATCCCTGCTCTGCAAACACGTTAATCAGTATCAGCTTTCAGATTACATATATATATATATATATATATATGTATTAATATATATTTATCTCTTTCTGACTTTAGTCTGTACGACAGACTCTAGGTCCATCCACATCACTACAAATGACCTAATTTTGTTCATTTTTTATGGCTGAGTAATATTCCATTATATATATCCTGGAGGAGGAAATGGCAATCCGCTCCAGTACTATTGCTCGGAAAATCCCACGGACAGAGGAGCCTGGTAGGCTACAGTCCATGGGGTCGCAAAGAGTCGGACACCACTGAGCAACTTCACTTTCCCTTTCACTTCATATATATACATATACATCTCACACCACATCTTTACCCACTCATCTGTCAGTGGCACCTAGGTTGCTTCCATGTCTTGGCTATTATTCGCTTCTATGAACATTGGGACTGTTTACTTGAATTTCTGACTTCATAATCTTTTACTTTACTTGAAGACATATCTGATTGATTTATGATCAAGAGCTCAATCCCTGCTCCCTCTTATTCTCCTATTTTGAAACATTAAAGGATACTCTTAGACTTTTCTTTACTGTTCCAGAGCACTGCACACATTCAATGCTCAGTAAATAAAGTACAGACAGCTATTGTATGAGATTATAGGGGCCTTTTCTCCCTCTGGAACTGTGGGGTTATTTTGTGCAATAAACCCATCTTCACAGCCCTCCATCTGAATTTTTAGACCCAGCTTGATGATCCTCTGCCATAAAGTTCTGTGCCACAGGCTGCAAACTCTGTGTGGAGCACTGTGCCCCAATATATTTATAACATTTAAGCTCAGCTCCAAATCCATAATGACGCTCCATTATGAAGTCAGTACAGGTTATACAGGAGGGGTTTCCAAAATCTTCTGATCTCTAATTAGTTATGCTTCTCTTTAGGACTACTTTGCCATCAAACCGATTTAGCTAACTCACAACTGTCACAACGGGAAAACAAAAAAGATCGTCAAAGCACGTCTCACAACTACTATATTATGTTACTCACATTTTTGGTTTCCAATGTTAGAAAAACCTACATCACTGCTTAATCTGTTCACTCAAGGAATGTTTATTGAACAAAAGTGTCTGCATGGAATACAAAAATAAGTAAGGAGAAATCCCTTGAAATCTTCTGCGTGATTTCAAAGATGGGCACATTGAGTTGCTTGTGTATTTGGCTTGATATATGATTCTGCTGGAACCTGCAGTCCTAACTTGAATTCTTGCTTATAAACACTCCAGAGATTTTATTAGAATTAGTTTCCTTGCACCCCTGTTTTTCATGATTGTAGGGCTGTAGGATTTACTTTTATTTTTTTGGATATATATCCAAAAGTCTAGTTTTCAGTGTACTATTAAGGGCCCTTTTTATCACTGCCAGTGTAGTCGTCACTGTGGCAGAAAGTGGAGCACGCTGCAAGTGGCTACCATGCAACAGCTAACACACACCAGCCTGGGGTCTATGTTCTTCTCGAAATTACAGCATAGCAGCTCCACTAACGTACTTGGTGTTTAAAATGCTTCACTCTGGAACTACCTGTTCAAAGTTATCTTTCTTTAATTTGAACCAGTATCCCCTTTTCCAGTTAAAAAAGAACCAACTATCATACCATAACCAGGAGAGAGAAAGGAGTCATACAAGCTGTCTGAACACACAGAAGAATAAAATCTCAGCACTGAAGTTTTTCTGTAAAAGGAGCTTCTCTGTTCAACCAAGCTTAAAGAAGGTTAAATTCAAGTTCAGTCTTACTTAAAAACCATTTATGTAGAAGGAAAGATTTCTATCCCCCAATTTCATTTAGAACTTCCCATGATGTCATTATACACATCTATGCTCCTTTATTTTTCCAACAGTTTTTCCAGTAGTCATGTACAGATGTGAGAGTTGGACTATAAAGAAGGCCGAGCACTGAAGAACTGGTGGTTTTGAATTGTGATGCTGGAGAAGACTCTTGAGAGTCCCTTGGACTGCAAGGAGATAAAACCAGTCAATCCTAAAGGAAATCAACCCTGAATATTCATTGGAAGGACTGATCCTGAAGCTAAGCTCCAATACTTTGGCCACCTGATTTGAACAGCTGACTCATTAGAAAAGACCCTGATGCTGGGAAAGACTGAAGGCAAGAGGGGAAAGGGGTAACAGAGGATGAGATGGCTGGATAGTATCACTGACTCAATGGACATGAGTTTGAGCAAACTCTGGGAGATAGTGAAGGACAGGGAAGCCTGGCATGCTGCAGTCCATGGGGTTGCAAAGAGCCAGACATGACTTAGCAAGTGAACAACAATGATGGTCCTTTATGACATGAAAGTGGTTATCACTGTTTAAGTTAAAAGTCAGCCTAGTCTGGTTATATCTTTTCTTTTTAAACTCTGCCAAGGGTTTTAAACAAACAGAAGTAAACACAAGTAATTTAACTCCTTCTTGTAACTCTACATCCATGAGGGCATCAGATACCTTCTAATGATGAAAAGATACTTTGTTCTGCAACCCTCCTCCTGGCCTGACAAATGTTCGTCTGAAAATGTATATACTGTAAAGACAAAGGCACTAATCAGACTTCTTGTCTCTTTCACACAAGTACACATACTAGTTTATAACTTATCAGTAACTTGATGGAATCTTGCTGAAATGTATGTTGAAACAGTGTTAAATGCACAAGATAATGCTTTTAGCAATTTGTAATGAATATGGGCTATTTTTGACAATGAGTGATAGATGTTTCAGGAAACTCTATTTTACTTATTTATATCTAGTACAGTGTATTATTTATAATAGACTTTATCTTTAGAAAATTTTAGGTTCACAGCAAAACTGAGCAGAAAGTACAGAACCCCACCTACCACCTGGCCTATACATGCACCCCTTCCCCCATTATCAACCTCGTGCACCACAGTGAACAATTCGTTACAATCAGTACACCTGCATCGCCAAGTCACTGTCACCCAAAGCCCAGCGTTTATATGTGGGTTCGCTCTTGGTGTTCTACAGTCCACGAGTTTTGACAAATATCTGATGATGTACACTTGCCATTGTAAAACCACACAGAATAGGTTCACTGCCCCCAAATCCTCTGTGCTCCACCAGTCCATTCCTCCTTCCTATCAGGCCCTGGTAACCACTGATCTTTTTACTCTCTTCATAGTCTGTTTTCCCAAAATATCATATAGTTGGAATCATACAGTATAACTGACTTTTCAGACTGGCTTCTTTCATTTAGTAATATGCATTTAATGTTCCTCCACGTCTTTTCCTGTCTTGGTAGTTCAGTTCTTTTTGGCCCCAAATAATATTCTATCATCTGGATGTATCAGATAATAAAAGTTTATCGACTGTAAGCTCCTTGACAGAAGGCATTTAGCTTTAGTTTTGTTTTCCCCCCCACTTTTCTGTCTTATTTTTTTATGGTAAAATATATGTAACATAAAATTTACCATTTTAAGTGTATATTCACACTGTTGAGCAACCACTAGAACCATTCATCTCCAAAACTTTTTTATCATCCCAAATTGAAACCCTGTATCAATTATATAATACCTCTCCATCTTCCTTCCTCCTAGCTCCTGGTAGCCAGGATTCTACTTTTCATCTCTATGCAGTCCATGGGGTCACTAAGAGTCCGACATGACTGAGCGACTTCACTTTCACTTTTCCCTTTCATGCATTGGAGAAGGAAATGGCAACTCACTCCAGTGTTCTTGCCTGGAGAATCCCAGGGATGGGGGAGCCTGGTGGGCTGCTGTCTATGGGGTCTCACAGAGTCGGACACGACTGAAGCGACTTAACAGCAGCAGCAGCATCTCTATGAATTTGGTTACACAAGTAACCTGATATAAAGGAATCATATGATATTTGGCTTTTTGTGTCTGGCTTATTTCACTTAGCATAATGTCTTCAAAGTTCATCTGTATTGTAGCATGTGTCAAAATTCCTGTGGCATTAGCACAGTGTTTCAAACTTAGTAAAATAGTCAATAAATATTCCTTGAATTCACTATTTGTTTCAGAATTAGCTACAGACAACATATCATTGACTTAGTAGGTTTAGCCAGCTTTTCTCCCCAGAAGAGATGGAAACTAGACATTTTTAGAAAGTTAATCATTGCTAGAGCTGAGTGTTCTGCTTGGATTGGGCTGCCCAAGAAGTTCATTTGGGTTTTTCTGTAACATCTTAAGGGAAAACCTAAACAAAATTTTTGGCCAACCCAATACAAATTTTCTGCTTCTGAGTGGGCAAAAATGTTTCTGTCTTTTTGTTCTATTTCTTTGAAACCTGAACATAATAACCTGGTGCATGCATAGGAACCCCCACAAATTGTTTTCCACTTTATAATCCATATACCCAACCATTCTTAAACACACACATATATATATATTCTTATACCAACATATATACGTATGTTCTTATACTAATATATATATATATATATATATTCTTATACTAACATATATATATATATATATGTTCTTATACTAACATATGGGCTTCCCCCATATCTCTGTTGGTAAAGAATCAGCCTGCAAAGCAGGAGATCCCGGTCTGACTCCTGGGTCGGGAAGATCCACTGGAGAGGGGATAGGCTACCCACTCCAGTATCTTGGGCTTCCCTTGTGGCTCAGCTGGTAAAGAATCTGCCTGCAATGCAGGAGACCTGGGTTCGATCCCTGGGTTGGGAAGATCCCCTGGAGAAGGAAAAGGCTACCCACTCCAGTATTCTGGCCTGGAGAATTCGATGGACTGTATAGTAGTTGGGGTTGCAAAGAGTTGGACATGACTGAGCAACTTTCACTTTCATATATATGTATATATATATATATTCAACCACTAGGCTGGGAAGATTCCCTAGAGTAAGAAATGGCAACCCACTCCAGTATTCTTGCCTGGAGGATCCCAGGGACAGTGGAGCTTGGTAGGTTATAGTCCATAGCGTCGCAAAGAGTCAGAGCTGACTGAAGCAACTGAACACACACACAAACACACACATATATTTCTTCACCCTTCTCTTGGGACATGTGGCAAACACGCCTGATGAGGTCCCCGCCCTTCATTCCACCTTTTCCCCTGACGAGCAGCCTTCCTGCTGGGATTGGTTTCAGGACAGTTCTGGCCAAGGTATAATTGGAAGTCAGGGGAGCGAGTATCTATTCAGGAAGAATCTTACTTTCCCAATCAAGGTACTAGACTCAGCTGGCACAAATTTCTGGCTTTTGATCCTCTCCTCTTGGCTTAAGCGAAGCCTTGAACAAGGTCACTGCAAGATAACTCAGGTAATCAGGGTATGATGGCGGGAGTTCTGTAGCTATTTTGAGGCTCTGAGGCCTCAGTTGTGCTATGGGTGTCTGAAACTTTTAACCATCTCCTCACTTCTCAGGTGTTTCTCTCAACCTCCTTTTATAAAAGACAGTCAAACCTCAATTTTTAAAGCTCCTGATATGCATTCTTTTACTTACAACCAAGAGCATTTACTTCTTAAGCAGGAGACTCAGTTAAACTGCATCTAAACCCACCTTCAAATACAAGTACTTTACTATCAGACTATTACCGATTTGAGCCTGTGAGATGAGACCCTATGTACAAATGTGTGTGTACATTTACGTGCTGTTCAGTCACTAAGTTCTGTCTGATTCTTTGCAGCCCCATGAACTGGAGCATGGCAGGCTTCCCTGTGTATGTGTGTGTATATACACACACACATACATATGTACATACATACATACTTAATGCATACATATGTATATATACATATATACATGGATGCAAGGCCACAGCTATTTGAGATTTGGGCCTTGTCTATATATTTGTTCCAAATAATTATGCCTTGTAATTTATGAAAGGAAGTTCAAATTTCCAGGGACAAGAAAAGGGGATGAGCCAGGCCTAGAAGGAGCAAAGAGGCTTGATCTGGGAAGAAGTGAATTTCCAAATCTGGCATTCAGCCATAAACACTGCCTCGTATCAGCAGCCTGGGAGCCCGGAAAACAGAAATGCCTGAGATTTACATGGCGATTCACACTCTCAACAAACAATTCCCAGATGTACAGCAGAAAATTGCCCTCCTCTTCAAAGCTGAGTTCCAACAGCCTAAATCATATTCTCTCCGACAAGTGTCCTCCTGCGTGTTGACACGTCATTAAAAAAACAAAACAGACTGGTGGAGACCCACAGTTCCTGGCTTTATTCGTGCTATGTAAACATTTCTCGGGTCACCTGACACTTGCTCATGACAGTCTTGGAAGGCAGGGGTCTTTCAAGCACTAAGCACAGGCTTTTACTGCACACCCATCTTCACAGCATTTTCAGAACCCTAGCTATAACCTGTCATATGGGCAATGCCACGTGTTCTCTCTGGAACTTTGCTAACACAGAAGAGCTGAGAAAGATCTTTTCATCTCTGATTCAGAAGAATTTTCAAATCACAAAAAGCATTCTGGCCCTTGCCAACCCAGGGTCTGGTTACTGTCAGTTAAAAGATCGTGTTTACTCCCATAGCTGGCACATGGCTCCAGGAAGTGCAGTTGATGAGTTGGCCACTGAGATCTCACTGCCCTAGTCTTGAGGATTGGAGAGAGGGGAGCAGAGTGAGCCTCACTTGTCCAAGAGCTCCTTCACTAGCTCCAAACTGCTATTAGAGCTGGAGAGTGAACTCTTCAATAATTAAAGAGGTTAACACTCAGAATAAATCAACAGCATGCCAACCAAGGCAGGATTTGTGACACGTGTGTCATCTCATTTCATCTCCACCAGAACCCTCTGAATGGTATTGTCATGACGTCCCTTTGATGAATGAGGAGTTTGGATTCAGAGAAGCAGGCTTATGATGCTCACCCAGCTAATAGAGGTGCAGAAGACACACATTCAGATCCATCTGCGTCTACAGATTCTCCACACTCATTGATGGCACTGGAGTAGCGGTGTGCGTAATTCCCCAAAGGCCATGAGGGGATTTCAGAGCCTCTCCCACATCCTTCCTCTCTCACCACACTCTGAGGACTTGGTCATCATGGAGGCATTCCTTCTGTTTATTCTGTCACTGATCCCAGAGCTAGACCCTGCGGTTATGGGATTGCCTGCTCGTAGCTCTCTTGTGGCTAAAACAAAGAAAAGCATGGAAGAGATGAGCTAAGTGGGGCACTTAGAGGGTATGAAGGAAGGAGGGAGAGAAGCAGCCACTGAGGGAGAGGACTCTAGGGGTAAAGTTGCCTTGGACTAAAGCTAGGCTGCCTCCCTCCTTCCAAACTAGCCCAGGGCAATGATCGTTTCACACATGCTGAGCAGGAATGGTCAAAGTTGTGGGCAAGCATTCAACACAGGACCACTGAAAACCCAGGTCAGTTTTCGTGATAGAACCGCCACAGACTGAGAACTAACTGACTCTGATTTATACAAAGAACCCTGGGTTATTATGGAAGAATATAATCAGTATTTGAAATAAGTTTAAGTCTGGGCCACGGGAAACATGTTCGTAACTCATGCTGTAGCATGAGCCTGGAAGTGGATATCTTAGGCCACATAGGCAAAGGTTAATTAATGGGCACTCAGAGCAGGCAAATTTGGAAGGTGCCAAGACACCTGGCCCTTGTGTGTGTAAATAGGCATTTACAGGGCATCCACTGGTTTACACTGCCAGCAGTCCTTCTCTTATAAAGTGGTTTGAAGTGCAATATTGCATTTGTGTGCCTAACATATATGGGGCGAACACATTTGAAAATGAACTTTGCACAATTTCATTATTAAACACTCAGCAGGCTTCAAAGACAACTGCATTTCATTAATAATAAATAATAAAAATGAAAATGCAGTAAAATATTAACATATCAAACACCTCTGTGGTGCTATTTTTATGCATGCAACATCTTCCTTTCCCAAGAGATGAAGTCCCTGCCTGATTGCAAGTTAGGTATTTAGTAAAGAAAATAAACTCCTTCAGAGGAGCCTAGACGTCTCCACAGCAACCCTAGGTGGTAAGCAAGTGTCTCATTATATTTTTAATGTGGTTTTTTTTTTTGGAAGTAATGTCACATACAGAAAAGCTGTAAGAAGGGTACAAGTAGCACAAGAGTTGTAAGAGAATGTCCAAGAGCCCTGCCCTTTCCTCATTCTCACCTGTCACTTCCACCCTGTTTGCCCTTCTCTCAACCGAGACCTCTCTGTTCATCCAACCATCCCTCCTTCTTAATCATGTGTTTCTGAGCCACTTAAGGGTAAACTGGTAAATTGTGGTCTTTGTGTAAGCTGAGATTTGCCGAAGGTGCATCAGTGGCAAGGGATAGACAGTGTGGGAGAGCTGTGGCAAAGCCAAGCTTGAGGCTCAGCAAGGCAGCCATTGGTGGGTAAACCAGGAAAGTGCCAGGAGGCGCAGTCAGAGAAGTGAGAGGTGGAGAGCTCTTCGAGAGGCTTAGACATCAATGTGAGGGCATTCAGTTCAGTTCAGCTCAGTCGCTCAGTCGTGTCCGACTCTTTGCGACCCCATGAATCGCAGCATGCCAGGCCTCCCTGTCCATCACCAACTCCTGGAGTTCATTCAGACTCACGTCCATCGAGTCCATGATGCCATCCAGCCATCTCATCCTCTGTCCTCCCCTTCTCCTCCTGCCCCCAATCCCTCCCAGCATCAGAGTCTTTTCCAATGAGTCAACTCCTCACATGGGGTGGCCAAAGTACTGGAGTTTCAGCTTTAGCATCATTCCTTCCAAAGAAATCCCAGGGTTGATCTCCTTCAAAATGGACTGGTTGGATCTCCTTGCAGTCCAAGGGACTCTCAAGAGTCTTCTCCAACAACACAGTTCAAATGCATCAATTCTTTGGCGCTCAGCCTTCTTCACAGTCCAACTCTCACATCCATACATAACCATGGGAAAAACCATAGCCTTGACTAGACTGACCTTTGTTGGCAAAGTAATGTTTCTACTTTTGAATATGCTATCTAGGTTTGCCATAACTTTTCTTCCAAGGAGTAAGCGTCTTTTAATTTCATGGCTGCAGTCACCATCTGCAGTGATTTTGGAGCCCCCCGCCAAAAAAAGTCTGACACTGTTTCCACTGTTTCCCCATCTATTTTCCATGAAGTGATAGGACCAGATGCCATGATCTTCATTTTCTGAATGTTGAACTTTAAGCCAACTTTTTCACTCTCCACTTTCACTTTCATCAAGAAGGTTTTTAGTTCCTCTTCACTTTCTGCCGTAAGGGTCATGTCATCTGCATATCTGAGGTTATTGATATTTCTCCCTGCAATCTTGATTCCAGCTTGTGCTTCTTCCAGCCCAGTGTTTCTCATGATGTACTCTGCATATAAGTTAAATAAGCAGGGTGACAATATACAGCCTTGATGTACTCCTTTTCCTATTTGGAACCAGTCTGTTGTTCCATGTCCAGTTCTAACTGTTGCTTCCTGACCTGTGTACAAATTTCTCAAGAGGCAGGTCAGGTGGTCTGGTATTCCCATCTCTTTCAGAATTTTCCACAGTTTACTATGATCCACACAGTCAAAGGCTTTGGCATAGTCAATAAAACAGAAGTAGATGTTTTTCTGGAACTCTCTTGCTTTTTTGATGATCCAGCGGATGTTGGCAATTTGATCTCTGGTTCCTCTGCCTTTTCTAAAACCAGCTTGAAAGGCATTAGGGAATCATTAAAGGGTTTGGGGCATCAAAGCTACACGATCTGATGACTTACATTTTAATAGGACAAGTAGGGTTCATAATTTCAATCTATATGATAAACCTAGTTTTGCTAAATCTGAAAATATTAAGCGGGTATTGGGTAGATAACCCAATACTGTTACTCTCTCTTTATCCTGATGCTTCTGTTCTCCACAATTAAAGTTAATTGTATGTGTGCATGCATAAAATTTGGGATATATATCAAATTTATCATCCCTACTTTAATTATTTTATTCTTCAACTTTGTCATTTGCTTGCACACAATTATTTGAAAAGGCCCATCCTTTTCCTTACTTTATTATACTCTGTATATGTATATGTGTTGGCATTGTATCAGGGATATAATTTCTTTGAGGGAAGTCACATGTATCTTTCAATTCTTGGAATATAATAGCTTCTGGGTCACAGGTGAGTCTATAATGTTGAGTGAATGACTACACATAAGTGAAAAGTGAAAGTCGCTCAGTTGTGTCCGACTCTTTGGGACCACATGTACTGTATAGTTCATGGAATTCTCCAGGCCAGAATACTGGAGTGGGTAGCCTTTCCCTTCTCCAGGGGATCTTCCCAACCCAGGGATCAAACCATGTCTCCCACATTGCAGGCGAATTCTTTACCAGCTGAGCTTCAAGGGAAGCCCATAGACATAGGCTATATCTATACATATAATCCACATATTGTATTATAAGTTACCATGGAAAAGCTTCTGCTTGGCTAAATGTTAAATAAAATGCATCAGTATTAAAAAAAAATTGCTTTAAGGATTGTCACTGAAAAATGCTAAATTTTAGGTCAACTTTCAGGTTTTGTAAAAAGAAAGGAAAACTCTGAAAAGGCTCACCTCTTGTGAGGCTGCATTAGAATGCACAGTGACATATTCTTATATGAGTACTTACTGGAGGTTTACAATTCAAAGTTTAATGCTAAAAAAGTGGCTCCTATCCTCGGGATTCCAAGACAGCATTTCATGCTCACTGGAGATGCTGCTTCACCTGTGTGGTGTAATTTTCACACATAAACCATCAAAAGGTTATTCACTGTTAAGGAATCTGTGGATATAGTGGCTCTTTCAAAAAAAGAAGAAAAACATCATCGGCATTAGCTTTGGAAGAAAAGTTCTAACAGAGGAAAGAGAAGATAGCTTTGTGGTTTCTCTGTAGATACCATGCCATCGCACCTTGCTGATGCCTAGTGTGACCTCTGTCCACTTGAGGGAAGGTCACAGGAGATCTTTCCCTGTTACCCTTGCCAGTGTACATGTGTAGTAATAACAGATCACATTAAGCCAATTAATACACACCTATAACATTTCCCCCTTGGTGGTGGTCATGGCTCGAGCCATTACATTGCAAATATTTTATGTGTAATTTTCGTAAGTTACCTAGAAGAATATTATCCACCAGACGAAGGTTTGCAAGCTTTAAAGAGGATACACTATCGAATTAGTCATAGTAAGTGTGATATATTAAATGACATCTGTTTGTTCATTCACTTTGCAAATATTTGGTAAATATTTATTGAGGGACTCCTATAATCCAGGCACTAACATAAGAAAGCCGGGAGGCAATGATGAAAAAGACAGTCTACTCTCACGAGCTTTACTTTCCAAATGGCTGAAACAGAGATGGAACAAGTGAGAAAAATAAGGCAGTTCCAGATATGGAAATACACATTTCCATTTGTTATGAAACCATATGTTCCATGATTATGTCTCATGGTCCACCTAATCTTAATTTTCTCTATATTTTCTCAATTTAATCGTATTTGTCATAGGTGTGACTCATTTATTCTGCTCAACATCAGTCTCATACTTCGTATTAAGTTGCCAGCAATGGCATAACGCCTTTACTTTGTGTGCTTAGCCGCTCAGTTGTGTCCAATTCTTTGTGACCCCATGACTTGAACTGCGGCCCTGCCAGGCTCCTCTGTCCATGGGGGTTCTGCAGGCCAGAATACTGGGGTGGGCTGCCATGCCCTCCTCCAGGCGACCTTAAGATTCCTGTAGAGAGTTTGACGAACTCTAGAAGGACAGGCATGGCCATACGACGTGTGTGAGTCCCTGAGCACGTTGCGCACTGAGGTCCGCAGTTACTTGACTTCGTTCATCCCTCCACTCTCGACAGTTGAGTAAGCAGCAACTGCAAAGCTGAACATCTTTTTCCAAGGATCTGAACTGTATCTCTTCCTTACAAACATGCCCATATAACAGCTACAAACACAACTGGTCACCAACTGGCATTGGATGTAAACAGCATTTCAAGAAACATCCTACCATCATAACCAGTATTATATTAATTGCAATGAGACCTCTAGTACTTTTGTCTCTCCCATATCCTCTCACCAACCACGGGCTCAAACAACCTTCTTTCTGCCCTTTTTCTAACTGAACTCCTGTTAGTAAAATCAGAGGTACAGTTTTGCCCAAATTCAATAGCTTGTTCAAAATACTTCCCTTCATGTTTTTTCTATATGCTTAAAAATCGTCCTACTGGACTTGTTGCATGTATTTCCTTTCAAGGTAGTCTTTCTTCTATTTTTCCCACTATTTATTCAAATTTTTCAATCTGTCTTTACTATGCTTATATTGCATAATAAGCCATCAAATAATTTTTTAAAAAAATTCTAAAGTTGGGTGATGCGATATAAACTCAGATGGCTTAAAGAATTTCAGCAGAGAATTTTACTGTAGTATCTCTCAACTGTGACAAACTAATGTATTTTGTGATTCTCCATAAAGGTTGCATACATTTTTGTTTACCTTAACTTGAAAACATACATTTTTTTTCCTACAGAAAAACCTTTGATATGGAAATGCTTCTATAATCAAGTCATTGTTTAATTGGCAGCATTTTTTTCTTGGCAGAACATTAAAAAGTGGTCTGGATTACAATTAACAGCATCTTAGATTTAAAAAACACATTAATAGGCAATGTCTTGCAAGCTTATTTGACTATGAAATTTTATTACATCACAGCATACCTCTTTGAATATGTGGCAATAGAACATATTTTGGGAAAGACCATGTAAAAGCTGTATTTCCTAAAACTTTATTTTAGAGGAATGGCGTTTCATCCTGAATTTGGAAATCCCCAATGTATCTAAAATGGCAGGAGAAATAGAGGCAGAGGGATTTTTGTAATTTTAACTTTTCAAGAGAATTTTAAAAAGCTCCACAGCTTTATTATTCATTCAGAATGGAATCTGAGATATAGTTGTATAAATATAAATTAAATCTTTAGTTTTTAGCAGAGGTGGAACTGAGGTGCCTTTTTATAGGAGTCCCTTAAAGTCTTATAATCTCCATCACACTCTCACTACCCATCAAGGTCCACCGAAGCAGGACCTCCCTGGTGGTCCAGTGGCTAAGACTATGCGCTTCCAATGCAGGGGTCCTGGGTTTGATCCCTAGGTGGGGAACTGATCCCACATGCTGCAACTAACAGTCTGCATGTCACAACTGAAGATCCCCATGCTTCAACTACAAAGATTTTGTGTGTTGCAACTAAGACCCAGCACAGCCAAATAAACAATTTTTTAAATAGTTATTAAAAAAAAAAAAAACATGAGAAAGTAAACAAAGAGAGTGTGCCAACCAATTTCAACAGCAACCCTCCACTCCTTCTATCAGCCAGAGCCTCGAGTTCCCACCCCCACCCCCAGGGAGCAATTCTAGAGCCTGTAACTGAGTATGGATCAACTTCCCATGGTGAAGCCCCCCAAAGCAAGACACAAAAGTACCCCACATCCTTCATTTATGGACAAGAGGGGAGGTGGCAACTGCTCAAAACCTCGGAGGGCAGTGTCTGTTACTTCATTTGGGACCTTCTTAGTCCTACCCAGTGTCTGTCACTACAGAGAACTTCAGAAGCAAGGAACTTTCACTAGATGCACCTGTCACCATCCAGCTCAGTATGAAATTCATTGGCTTGACCAGAGATGCTGAATCAAGACAGGGAATGGGGCCTGCAGCCTGGTATTCTGACCTATGTTGGTCCGCAAAGAAATTATATCTGAGGACATTCAGAGGGCTGTGTACACCCCTCAGCAGTTCTGTCTCGGTGATGAAACACTCGTTCTGGTACGTCAACACCAGAGCACAGGCAAAGACAACACAGAGCCAAGGAGCACTGTGGTGTCTTGAGTGACATTTCCCCCATTTTTTTTTCTTATTAAATCTGTGAACTTGTCTTCTCAGAGATCTGAATCACTGCTCCAGCAAACTCAGAAGTATGCTGTTGTAACAGAAAATAAAAAGCCATGCTGAGGGCAAATGGGGGAAATAAGAAGCCATGCTGGGGGCATCTCTGGGCACTTGGGGGAAGAAAAGCAGAGAACTGATCTTTTTGCACATTTAAAATTTTGTTCTCATCAAGCAGGAGAGTCAAACTGATTCTGTTGTGATCACATAATTACTTTCCCTGAGGCAGAAGAATTCTCCAAAGGGATTCAATTAAACAACATTTTCAACTATAAAAAAAAAAAATGAGAGAAGATTTAAGTTTTAGATTCATGCTATGACACCTTAATGCAATTCTTCTCAAACGTTCAGACCAGGAAATTGTCTAATGATGTGTCCACATTAAAAGAAAGGGAGGGACTTCCCTGGTGGTCCAGTTTTAGGAATCTGCCTTGCAATGAGGGAATGTGGGTTTGATTCCTGGTCGTGGAACCAAGATCCCACATGCCTCAGAACAACTAAGCCAGCGCTGCAAATACTGAGCCCGCACACCGCAATAGTGAGTCCATGAACCACGTGAAAGATCTCACAGGACACAATGCTGTAAGCATCTAACACCCGACATGGCCAAAGAAATAAATATTTCAAAAAAAACATGAAAGAGACATTCAGTCTGCAGGCTCTTTCTGTAGGAAAAAAAAAAAAAGGTATCTTGTTGCAGCAGAAAAATTTCATCACCCTGCACATGAGGAAGGAGACACAAAATGGTGTTCACTCAAACTGGTATTTCTTTAATTAGCCTTCCTGGAAAAAACAATAATGGTTAAATATTGAAGTGATAAAAAGACAAAAAATCAGGGACTTCCCTCGTGGTCCAGTGGCTAAGACTCTTTGCTCTCAATTCAGGGGGCCTGGGTTCAATCCCTGATCAGGGAACTATTAACAGATCCCTGCAGCTAAAAGTTCCCACCACAACTAAGACCCAGCACGGTTACACAAATAAATATTAAGAGAAGAAAGAAAAAACAACTAAGCTTCATTGGAAAAAGAAGAAAAAGGCAAAAATCAAAGCTATGTATAAATATTTGTTATTCATTCAACACACATTTATTGTGCACCTGCTGCTTGCCACGCACCCTTCCAGGTGCCAGAAATCCAGCAAGGAACAAAGTATATGTGTGTGTTGTATACAGTTTGGTTGGGGAAGCTTTCTCTGCAGGGTGACATTTTGTTAGAAACATGAATAAATAAACGTAACTTGAAGTGGGAGAGGGATTGAGGTCCCCTTAGCACAAGGGATAGGTAAGAGGCCAGTGTAGCTGAGATGCATTAATTAGGAGAGAAGGAGAAGGCAAGGCAGAAAAGTAACACAGCCTCATAGATGTTTATAAAAAAAAATGTCTGCTGTTATTTTGAATGAGATGAGAAACTTTTGGAAGGTTTGGTGCAGAAAAATGACATGAACTGATATGTGTTTTAAAAGGTCTACTCTGAAAAAGTTACATGTACTCCTGTGTCCATCACAGAACTATTTACAATAACCAGGACATGGAGACAACCTAAATGTCCATCAACAGAGGAACAGATAAAGAAGATGTGGCATATATACGCAGTGGGATATTACTCAGCCCTAAAAAGGAACAATATTGTGTCATTTGCAGAACTGTGGATGGGCCTAGAGACTGCCATAATGTGGAAGTAAGTCAGAAAGAGGAAACTAAATATCACATATTAACATATATGTGTGAAATCTAGCACAATGGTACTGATGAACCTATCTGCAAAGCAGAAATTAGAGGCACAGTTATAGAGAACAAACATACGGACACCAAGGACGAAGAGCAGAGTGGGATGAGTGGGGAGACTGGGACTGACATCTGTACACTACTATGTGTAAGATAAGTAATTAATGAGAACTTACTGTGTAGCACAGGGAACTCCACTCTGTGCTCTGTGACAACCTAAATGGGAAAGGAATCGAAAAGAAAGAAGATGTATGTAGACGTATGGCTGATGCACTCTCCTGTACAGTAGAAACTAACAAAACATTGTAAAGTAACTACCTGCCAATACAAATTCAAAATTTGAAAAAGTTTTACTTTGGCCGACAAGTGAAGAACAGATCTTAAAGGAGCGGAAACAGGGTCATTGGTTTAAAAGTTATTGTAATAATGTAGGCAAAGGATTGTGCTGATTTGGACTGGGTTTGTAGAGATGAAAATGGTGAGAAATGCTCAGACACAGCCATTGATGTTTATTGATTGTGTCCATGTGCCACGTGAGACAGAAAGAGAAGCTACGGTTGTACCTGAGTCAAGTAGAAGCACAGAGCTGCCCTTTATGGAGGCTGGAAGGACTAAAGATAAGGCAAGCTTGAGAGGCAAAGAATGACTTGTTTTGAACAAGTTAACTGTGGAATTCCTATTTAACATCCAAAATGGAGATGCTGGTTTCCAGGTTTCTACAAATTCTTTTGTTTAGTTGCGAACCCAGGCTTAGGATGACACATATGGGAATCATCAATATATAGATGATGTTTAAAGATGCGAATTTTGATAAGCTCACCAAGGACATAATCAAGGCATCCATCTAGAGATTCCAGGACTTCACTCTGGAGTCCTCCAGTATGGAAATAGGAGACACTCAGCCAGGAAGACAGAGAAGAAGCAGGTAGGGAGCTAGTGAGGGCAAAAAGGAGAATAGTCTCAAATAATCCTCCTTTTAAGGAGGAAGACTCGGTCAAGTGTGTCAAATGTTGCCCAGTGTTAAAGTACAATGAGATGGAAATGGCCCTTGGATGGAGTGACAAGACATGCTTAGTGACCCTGACAACGTGGAGGCGATGAGAACGTGACGAGAGTGGCTTCAGGAGGGCAGGAGGCTGGCGAGTGGACACAGTGAAGGGATCTGACTCTTAGGGGGTTTTGCTTTAAAAATGGACAAAGAGGGGCTTCCCTAGTGGTTCAGTGGTTAAGACTTCACCTTCCAATGCAAGGGGTGTGGGTTTGATCCTTGGTCAGGGAGCTAAGATCCTACATGCCAAACATAAAACAGAAGCAATGTTGTAACAAATTCAATAAAGACTTTAAAAATGCTCCACAAAAATAAACAGATAAAAGTCAAAATTGGGCAGAGAAAACCATCTAGTTAAAAAACAAACAATAATTTTAAAATTAAATAAATAAAAAATTTAAATAATGAATAAAATTGGGCATAGAGATTAGGCAGTCTCTGAAAACAAAATGGACTTAAGATGAAAACCCTACAGCATGTCTGTGCATTGAGAAGAATAACTCTGTTGGAAGATGTGATAGTGGGAGCATTTTTAAATTTTTCTTTTGCTTGTGTGTTTCTGTGTTTGCATAAAGTGAAAGTTGCTCAGTCATGTCCAGCTCTTTGTGACTAGTTGGACTGTAACCTGCCAGGCTCCTCTGTCCATGGAATTCTCCAGGTCAGAATATTGGAGTAGGTAGCTATTTCCTTTTTCTGGGGATCTTCCCAACCCAGAGATCGAACCTAGGTCTCCTGCATTGCAAGTGGATTCTTTACCATCCCTGGAGAATTCCATGGACAGAGGAGCCTGGCAGGCTATCCAGAGTTGCGTAAGAGTCTGAAATAACTGAGCAGCTTTCACTTCACTTCTATGTTTTCAGTGAAACAGTAAGCAAGGAAAAAATAAAATGCACCCACTAGTTATCAAGGAGAAAGGGAACATTGACTAGAACTGAGAAATCCTATACTGTATAGCCGCACTAAAGGATGGCTTGGTGGGGTGGTGCTATGAATTTCAAAAAAGACCAGGTAACAGGTAGAATGTTTTTCTCCAGCCAGGTCAGAAGAGTTAAAAGAGAGACAGAAGGGATCTTCCTACTGGTCCAGGCATTAAAAATTCACCTGCCAATGCAGGGGACATGGGTTCAATCCCTGGTCCAGGAAGATCCCACATGCCTCATGGCAACTAAGCCCATGAGCTGCAACTACTGAGCCTGTGCTCCACAACGTGAGAAGTCCCTGTGTGCTGCAACTGGAGAATCCCTGCATGCTGGGACAAAGAACCCATACAGCAAAAATGAAAAAAGAGAGAGAGCTGGATATGGCCAGGGTTAGAATTTCACCAGAGTTATTCAAAGGGAGAAGTGTGGGACAAGGAAGTTTGTATCCTTGTATACAAAAGTTACAAAGATTTCCCATGAAACCTAAGCAGAGGATGGAGGGATGAGGGGGAATGAGGAAAATGAGCAAGAAAGAAAAAACTACTGAAGCTCTGATTCGGTATTCTTAATGAGATCTTGTTTTAAGTGTTGGAATCAGAATCTCCAGCTAGAAAAATAGATAGACATGACCCAAGAGGAGAACCACTGGAATTGGAATTATGGAGGGATTTCAGAAATTGGTAATAAAAATGGCACCCCACTCCAGTACTCTTGCCTGGAAAATCCCGTGGACAGAGGAGGCTGGTAGGCTGCAGTCCATGGGGTCGCTAAGAGTCGGACATGACTGAGCAATTTCACTTTCATGCATTGGAGAAGGAAATGGCAACCCACTCCAGTGTTCTTGCTTGGAAAATCCCAGGGACGGGAGAGCCTGGTGGGCTGCCATCTATGGGGTCGCACGGAGTCGGACACGACTGAAGCGACTTAGCAGCAGCGGCAGCAGCAGAGGTCCAGAATATGGCCCTTGGATGAGTGGTTAAGAAAGAAGAGAGACGAAACTCACTGGAGCAGGAACCACTGAAGTCAAGGAACAGAGAGGCCAGTGTCACAAGGAAGGTGGCAGGACTCGTGTGGGATGTGAGTGACCTGGAAGGGAAGGTAAAAGGCTGAAGGATGGATGGGAGGTGGGTGATACCGTTTGAAGACTCATGAGACTCGAAAGTGGGGGTGTTTACAGAAGAGGGAGAGAGAATGGCCTGACGGTAGCACCAAGGAAGGCCCTCTGGAACTAGGCCCCCCACCGCCACCAGTGTGAGACAGTTTGAAGGGAAGCAGTGCCTTTAGAGAAAATCCCTGGGTTTGAATGAAAAAGTGAAAGAAAGACCAAGAAGAGTTTGATTAACGAGATGTTGTCTCTGACTCTGGAGTTCTGGAGAACAGTGAAAAGGAGTTGTATCTGGGTCAGAAAGAGGAGTGGACGAGGCTCTGAGGCACGAGGGTGTAAGTGTGAACTGAAGAGCCTAGGGTGGTGTGCACAACCACCTTCGCCCTGAGGGTCCGGGCACTGCTGTGGTCCCTGTAACACACGCTCGGGGTGGACACCACGCTCTCCAGCCTGCTTTTCTCCTGGAGGGGTCTGTCTTCCAAACCTGTCCCTCTGAATGGCGGAGCTCTGTGCTCACAGCTGCAGTGGGCTGGGCTGGGCACTCACTGAAAACCAGCTGCTCTCAGGACCCTCTCCCTTGACCTTCCTGGCCCCACAGAAGGTAGGAACCCCGTGGCCGAGATGGGGAGGTTTGCTCTGGAACACTTTTACAGTATCTATTTATTTACATTTTCTCGAGGTAGAGTTGATTTACAGTGCCATGCTAATTTCTACTCTACAACAAAGTGGCTCATTTATACATCTATATGCATTCTTTTTTGCATTCTCTTCCATTATGGCTTATCACAGGATATCGAATATAGTTTCCTGTGCTACACAGTAGGATCTTGTTGTTTATCCACCCTGTATATAATAGTTTGCATCTGCCAGCCCCTACCTCCCAGTCAATCCCTCCTGCACCTCCTCCCCCTTGGCAAACACATCATTTCATTTTTTTTTTTTCCAGCCTCAGAAGTCACCAGATCATATATCTCTGCTCCACAAGCATTGCCTTCGACGGCTGGAATTGTGGTGACAAGGGACGGACGCTCATACTTTTTCATTTAACCAGAACAAGGTAATCTGAGCCAGCGAGAAAGCATGTTTCTCCTCCAGGCTCTCAAGACTAAGGAATGTTCAAAGTCCTTTGCAGCAGGATGGTGATGCTGAGCAGCCGGGGATGGAGACCCCCCACTGGTCCCCCAGTTCTAACCTCTGAAATGCCCCTCTCCTTCCAAACACTCCCGCTTAGACTCCAGACACAGGCACAGAATCACACTTGTATGTTAACATGGTTAAGGCATCAAAAGATTGTCCTCGATAGCAAAACTTGCTTCTGCGTTTCAAGGCCTGGGTGGTTTAACAAAAGTTCCAAAGCAGAGAGCAGTCACTGAGGGCCTCTGTATCACTCATGACCCTCCTTCAGATCCTAACAGGGGCTACTGAATATATCTGGAGTCTTTCTGGCTTACGTGTTTTTACTTTTCAAGCAAAGTGAGGATTCTGTCTCACATTTAGATTTTTTGCCATTGTAATTTCATAGTAATCAACCACCTCAGGGTAACAGCTATATAATATGGTTAAATTAACATGTATTGGGCTAAGTACCCTATCCACATTATCTTATTTGATTCTAGGAGGTAAGTAATAATATTGATCACACTTTACAGTTGAGACACTAAACACATTGATCCCAGTATTCTCTAGCAAGTAGCAGAGCCAGAATTTGAATTTGGGTAGTTGATTCCTGATTATACAAATTCTCACTTACTACTGTACACCACCAGACAATGAGTTAGGCACCAGGCAGGGAAGTTCATTAAGTCAACGGACATGAAGGAGCTCGCAGTCCAGTATGGAATCAGATATTTTATGCTAACAATATCATGCTACCTACCATTTGCCTCCTACGCACATACCCATACACAACATTTTGAATCACAATAAATGTAACTAGCCATCAACATTGATTTTTAAAGCATCTTTGTAGGCTGAGAGGAATCCTTCTTGGCAAATCAATTTAAGAGTGTCACAAAGAATCATTCATGTTATCAAAATCACTTTCTGCAGCCTTTCCCCATCTTAAAGGAATCAGTATCTTCAGCTAAGAGAGACGTCCAGGAGTGGGTGTCCCGAGTCAGGGAAGGATGGAGTGGGATGACTTCCACAGGGAACCATGAGCTGTCAGAGGACCACGTGCGGTTCCTAAGACAGAGTTATTTCCATTTAATGGTTTCACTTCTCACTGAAACACACAAACCTAAAATACTACCTTGACTCATTTGTGAAACCAGAATGTAACAGCGGTCATGGCAGAGATCAGCTTCCCTTTATGTGTAGCATCTTTTACAAGTAGCATCCCCAAATTTAAGGCATTGTTAATTTGACAAAATGCATCATCTATGCCATGGCAGCCTAGAGACCTAAAGAGAGGGGAAGGTGAGCTTCACTAAGCCACTCTCTTTTGCACTTTGTACGTTAACTGTTCTGTTTTGTTTTTTCATCATAAGGACCATCTAATAATGAATGTGTGTGTGACTTTTTCTTTTATTGATTAACCCTAGACTTTGTTTGAGGCTTACCTGGTGACTCAGATGGCAAAGAATCTGCCTGCAATGCAGAAGACCTGGGTTCTGTCCCTGAGTCGGGACGATCCCCTGGAGAAGAGAATGGCTGCCTACTTCAGTATTTTTGCCTAGGAAATCCCATGGACAGAGGGGCCGGGAGGCTATAGTCCATGGGGTCGCAAAGAGCTGGACATGACTGAGTGACTATCACTTTCACATTTTTTGATTATTTGCTTAAAGAGGGATAGTAAAAGAAATAAGAGCATAATAATAAAATTCAGAATATCTATCTAAACTCTCCATTAAAATTGTGAAAGTTTGTATTAGTTTGTTTAAACAGTGACAGAATAGAAAGGGGACATAATTTAAAAAAACTGAATCGCCACACATCTAGAACCTATATGAAAATTGGAAAGGTACTTTAGTGGGTCACACTGTACTTTAGGTATTGTCTCCTCGAGTCAAAATAACGTGTTTCCAAGATGCCAGTGAACACAGCAGTCATCTGGTGAAACTTGTTTGATTTTTAGTGCTCCCAAGCGTTCACTGAAGGGTTTTTAATACTTCAGAGGACATCTTTCATATGCCCTTTCCCCTCTCCCATCCAAAGAGGGCAAATCTCTTAAGCAAGACAATTTAGATAAAGCAACCGCTAACTTGCCGTCTTGAAGATGCAGGAAGTAATGCACATTCAGGAAAAAGTCAATAAAGTACAAGCCTATGATTTTGCACATACGCTATTGCATGTGTGAGACCACGCAGTCACCACGTCCCACACAGCACTTCTTTCCATTTGCTATCCATGAAGCAGGCCACTCTAGGCAAATGTCTGTTTTATGGGCATAAGTAGGAAGTTTACTTGAAAAGAAATTTGCATTGTTGTCTGTCTAAGATAACATGATAATTAAATGTCTTCTAAAAATTTCAGTTTCCCTCTGTGTGTGACTTGTTGGTGGAAGCATCCGGAATATTGTGAGTCTTCAGAACGTCTTTATTGGGGCTGTGATTTTACTCAAAACTTCAAAGAAATGCTTGTGTAATGGCAACATTCACTTGTGATTTTTTTTTAATCTTAAGTTTTCCTAATTCCACAGTTGAAAAAAAGAGAGACCAAGAAAGGAAAAAAGGTAGGAAGGAAGGAGGGAAGGAAGTTAGGAAGGAAAGATGGACCAGAGTTTCCCCGCATAAGGTTGTGGGCACTGTCTTGTTTTCTTTCAGGAAACAGGAATCTGTTTCCACAGCCAACACAGAATACCAAACACATAACATAACTTTAATCACAACAATAATGAAGACTAAAATGAGAACATCCCTTCCACCCAGGTACCATGTGTCTGATATCTGACCCACAGAATCATTAGCTCAGGAACAAAATGAACCTCTTGAGTTAAAGCCAGTGGGGGCGGGGGGTGGGAGGGGTGAAGGTATGATTTAAGGGTTATCACACTGGATTAAAAGATAAAGATTTCTGGGCACTGAGTTGCTGTATAAAGTTAAGAACATTGCTATCCCAGTTCCTTTTTTATTATTTTCAAAATAACACGTCCCCCTGCCCTGCATCCCATGGAGGTGCGTTTCAGGAATCCATCCAGACTCATACCCAGTCCCTCTAACCAGGGTGGGAGGCTGTGCCTGCTTCCAGCTACTGCCTTAGTAGAGAAGAGAGTCAGCACAGACCCCTCGTCCACTGAACACCGCCTCCTGGACCACGGGACCAGAGATGCCCCTGATGAGCGTCCAGCACTTACACCACCATGCTCCTCTCATAGTCTCCCAGTTCCTAGAGGGGCTGCAGAATGGTTGTAGGAAGGTGACGGGCACACTCTGGAGCCCAGAGTGCCCTGTTCCATGTCGGTGAAGAGCAGAGGGTCACACGACCTCTTCCCCTTCTGGACCTTTCTCTTCCTCAGAAGCCCAAGGGACAGGAAGGAAATAGGATGTGCTTCCACAAGGCAGATGAAAAATGGCACTTTTGCACATGATGTACCATGTGGGTTATTAAGAGACAGAAGAAAGGGGATTATCACCATATTTCATCTAGGGCAGGGCAGCGTATGCTTCAGATTTGCGCTTCTGGGCCACCTGAAGGGCCATTTTCTTCCCAGTCCATCACGGAGGCATAATGTGGACCGTACTCAGGTCACATGCAAGACCACACAACTTTCATAACTCTTTGTCCAAGGTGACAAGACCACTGATCACATATGTACTCTTTGCGGACGTAGGACAAGCAGCTCAGCGACACACAGGGCTGTGTTCAGTATGAGACTTGGAGTCTCACTGCCTGCCTTTGACCTTGGCTCTGTGGCTTACTTACCAACGTGTGTGATGTGGACAATGTACTTAATGCTCTACGCCTCCATCTCCTCGTCTGTGCAAAGGGGACAAAAAGCTCCTAGGCTTGTGGTGAGGACTGAAATGAGCCGACATAAGCAAAGCCACCAGATTACCTGTGACAGCATCAAGCACACAGGAGCCCCTCAGTGTGAGATTTCGTTTTTCTAGTGCGCTTTCATCCAGAGTGCAGCTGGCTTGGACACCTGTAAGCCTTACCAGGTGCAGAGCCACAAATTAGATGGTGGGAAATAAGTAACCCATGCCACTAGTCAGAACAAGCCATATTTATGATACCAGGCTTCTTAAAGCACAAGATATCTTCTCTGTCTGTGTCTCTATTTCTGTTTTGCAAACAAGGTCATCCATACAATTTTTCTAGATGCCACATATATGCATTAGTATGTGATATTTGTTTTTTTCTTTCTGACTTACTTCACTCTGTATGACGGTCTCTAGGTTCATCCATGTCCCTACAAATGACCCAATTTCATTTTGTTTTACGATCAATATTCCATGGTATTTACACCACAGGGGAAAGAGGTGCAGGGAGAGGAATTGGAAGATTGGGAGTGACACATATACACAATTGATACTGTGCATAAAATAGACAACTAATGAAAATATACTGTATATAATAGGGGACTCTATTCAATGCTCTGTGGTGACATAAACGGGAGAGAAACCCAAAAGGGGATATATGTGTATGTACGGCTGATTCGTTTTGCTACGCAGTAGAAACTAACATAACATTGTGAAGCAAGTATACTGCAATAAAAATTAATTTAAAAAATACAAGATATTGTTAAAAATAAATTACACACCTACACAGTGTTCGTGCCTTTCCTCATCTGAAAGCCCAGTTCACCCCCAATTCCTGTCCTCTGTAGACTGCCTAAGAGGTCCTGTGAGGCAGGATGCCCACACCAGGCTGGGGGCCTCATGCTCCCCAATTTCCTCTTCTTTCTGGCCCCCTTCTCTCTTGCTTCTTCTCATTAGAAATGCTCCCTTCGGGGTTCCTGTAAAACGTACTCCTACTTCCCCAGGTCTCAGATGAAAAGTCGTCTCCTCCGTGTCCTTCCTTGATCACTCTGAATTCAGTCCCATATACTGAAATGCTTTATTGTGTGCTTATCTCCCTCAGTGTGGATCACACAGGATCTGTGATCATCCCTGCTAACCCTCATCTGCACCTTGATATCTGACCTGTAGTGAAAACTCAATAAAGTCCTGTTGATCAATGAGGTACATATCTCTATGAATCTGAAATAAAATTTAGACATTTCCCTTTGATCCTTTTTCTCTTGTAACTCTAACTTTTCTCCACCCTTAAAAAACGTATTTTCTGATTCAATCAGTCATTCAGTATTTACTAGGTTATGGGTACATATCAGCACTCTTAGGTGCCAGGGGATGGATAAATACATGGGGAAATTAAAAGACACTTACTCCTTGGAAGGAAAGTTATGATCAACCTAGATAGCATATTCAAAAGCAGAGATATTACTTTGCCAACAAAGGTCCGTCTAGTCAAGGCTATAGTTTTTCCAGTAGTCATGTATGGATGTGAGAGTTGGACTGTGAAGAAAGCTGAGTGCCGAAGAACTGATGCTTCTGAACTGTGGCGTTGGAGAAGAATCTTGAGAGTCCCTTGGACTGCAAGGAGATCCAACCAGTCCATCCTAAAGGAGATCAGTCCTGGGTGTTCATTGGAAGGACTGATACTGAAGCTGAAACTCCAGTACTTTGGCCACCTGAGGTGAAGAGCTGACTTATTGGAAAAGACCCTGATGCTGGGAGGGATTGGGGGCAGAAGGAGAAGGGGACGACCGAGGATGAGATGGCTAGGTGGCGTCACCGACTTGATGGACATGAGTTTGAGAGAACTCCGGGAGTTGGTGATGGACAGGGAGGCCTGGCATGCTGCGATTCATGGTGTTGCAAAGAGTCGGACACGACTGAGCGACTGAACTGAACTGATGAGCAAATAAACCATATAAAAACTGACATGTGCTTTATATGTGAGCTTGTGTGTGTATGTGTGTGTGTGGGGGAGAGAGAGAGAGAGAGATTCTCGGAAAACCCAGAGAAAAACACAGAGATTGGCACAAGGGATTTTATCACTGTGATTCAAAAAAGGCTTCAGATTTGAGGTTGGCCCTGAGAGATAGTGGGCTTTCCTGGTAACTTAGAAGGTAAAGAATCTGCCTGCAATGCTGGAGACCGGGCTAAACCCCTGGGTCAGGAAGACCCTGGAGAAGGGAATGGCAGCCTACTCCAGTATTCTTGCCTGAAGAATTCTACAGACAGAGGAGTCTGGCAGGCTACAGCTACGGGGTCTCAAAGAGTCAGACACGACTGAGCGACTAACACTCCAAGAGAAAGTATCTAGGCAGACAGGACAAAGAAGATACTCTTCAGTTGAGAAATGGGTGTTAAAGGCATTAAACCAGCAAACACACTTCAAAGAAATAATAAAATAAATGGGTGATCTTATTCCAAATCCCAAATGAAGTTATTTGGAAAATACATTCTGTCTGTTCCTATATGCCTGCACTTTGATTTCATATTAATACATTTGTGGTTCAATTTTGATGACATACTTACCAGTTAAGAATCATAAAATTAGAAAAAAAAAATCATTCTAAGATTTTCAATAAAATTCTGACTGAAATCTGAAACTAAATCAGACCTGCGCCTGAAAGAATAGGTATCAGGAGAAAACTTATTTATGTCACAAATCATCTGGACACATGCACCTGCATGCTTACTATCTTTACTTGTTACAGCTAACACCACTTGGCTAGCCAGCATATGAATAATACGTTTACAGCTGCAGATTGAGATGCTTTTCAAAATTATCTCATCAACATGATCTGATTTAATCCCCCTAATACCCCTGTGAGATAAATAGACAGGTATTTTAATCTCTGTTTCACAGACAAGTCAGCTGATGGAGAACTGCTTAGGGACTCATTCAAGGCTGCAAAGTGAATGAGAGACACATCAGAGATGAGATCTTAGGAGTTTTTCCACTATGACTTTTGACTTTCCCTGGCCACCAATGCTCAGTAAGGAGAATCAAGATGTCTTTGTGTTATGGTTATAATATTTGAAATGATATTAATCTATTAATATCATTAATTAGTAATCAAATATATATGCAAGACGAATCACTGTCATTCTAGTAAGATCCTCACGGAGGACCAGACTCGACCTGGTACCGATTTTAGGACCGCCACCGCGTTTTCACTGACTGGTAGAGTGAAGTCTCTAGAGACTTCCCTGGTGGTCCAGTGGTGGAGAACCCGCCTGCCAATGCAGGGGACACAGGTCAACCCCTAACTGAAAGGATCCCACGTGCCTCAGTGGCTGAGCCAGCGGGCCCCCGCTACTGAAGCCGCGTGCCTAGAGCCCGTGCTCTGCGACAAGAGCAGCCACCGCTATGAGAAGCTCGCTTACAGCGAGAAAGAGCAGCCTCCGCTCGTCGCAATGAGAGAAAGCCCCCTGACAGCAACGAAGACCCAGCACAGCCAAAAATAAACAAACAAATAGATTTCGAATGCAGCCTTGAACACATGATGCCAGCAAGGACCGCCGCAAGCCAGCGGAGCAGAAGCACACAGGTGTGCTGGGCACCGGTCTCTGGGGCTGGCCCTGGTACAGGACCATCACGGGGCAGGGGATGGTCGCCCAGGGATTGCTTGTGAGGTGAACGCATGCGCTCCAAGCCACAGCCATCCAAGTCCTCCCCTGCGGCTTGTAATGGAACTTCTGGGAAAGACACCCTCTCTAGTCTGGTGATGAGCCTCTCTGGGGCCTGTGCAATCCTGAAACTGCGCCATCGACTCAGAGGTGAGGGAAGAATGACTAAGAAGGTGAACACAAGTGACTTAGGAAGGCAGCAGGGTAACCAGGGGAAGAGGATACCCAAAGAGAGGAGAAGACGAAAAATAAATGGTGGTTTCCCCTGGACTAGTGGGTGGTTTTCAACCTTGCCTTCATAGGAGCGTCACCTGGGAGGCTTACAGACTCCCACTGTCCAAACCTCACTCCAGACTAGTGAAACCAGAACTTGAGTTCTGCCCACGTCCATGGGCCTGTTCAAGTTCAGTACGTCTGACCACTGGGGGGCCCAGGGTCTTCTGGCAGAGGTTTTGCGTGGTAACAGAAGCTGGTCCTTAAACATTAAGAAATGGAGCCGCTAAAAGAGAAGCCAGTGGTGAAGGGCTGACCAAGAGGCAGGTGTTAGCAGGTAGAGTTACAGTTTTTTTTAAGTTGAAGTATAGTTTATCCACAATATTGTGTCACTTCCTGCTGGACAGCAAAGTGACCCATCTATACATATATGCATTATTTTCCATATTATTCTCCATTATCCTAGGATATTAACTATATTTCCCTGTGCTATACAGTAGGCCTTTGCGGTCCATCTTTTCTATACATAATAGTTTGTGTCTACCAACCCAGATTCCCAGCCCATCCTTCCCCCTGCCCTCTGGCAACTACAAGTCTGTTCTCTCTGTGAGCCTGTCACCACAATTCGACAAGAAAAAGGAAGAAAAAAAAACAAACCCAGCCAATCAAAAAATGGGCAGAAGACCTAAAAGGCATTGCCTATACACACTTTATCTTTTCAACCGCTTTTGTGAAGCCTTCAGAATAACTGCCCGGCTACTGCTTTCCCATGGGTGGGAGTAAGGCCTTTGAAGTGGTGAGCAGAAAGCCAATTTCAAGCTACCAACATCACATCGCAAAATGCAGAGTCAGGAGAAATGAGCCGTTGTACCCTGTTTTATGATATTTTAACCATATGGATATAATAAATGCTAAGAACCTCAAGAGCCCAGATAATAGCAACATCCAGTAAAATCATTACGAAGTGGTGAATTTTGAGTGTTGCCTTTCTTAAATATAATTTATTTAATTACAAGTTTCTATAGGATGGTAAGGACTCCACCTGCAATGTGGGAGACCTGGGTTTGATCCCTGGGTTGGGAAGATCCCCTAGAGGAGGGCATGGCAACCCATTCCAGTATTCTTGCCTGGAGAATCTCCATAGACTGAGAAGCCTGTCGGGCTACAGTCCCTGGGGTCAGAGTTGGACAGGACTGAGCAACTAAGTACACACACATATAGTAGAAGAATGACTGTGTTTAAAAACCATCTTGCAACATTCCTAGAAAATTCAAAACCGGAGGACATCTCTGCAGGACATCACGGATGTCTTTGACAACTTCATGGATGTATTCTCGTTATAAAGCAACTCACTAGATGGAAACGGTTATATATAGGATGGATAAACAACAAGGTCCTACTATATAGCACAGGGAACTATATTCAATCGCCTGTGATAAGCAATAAAGGAAAATAATATTATCTATCTGAATCACTTTGCTGTATAGCAGAAGTTGACAACATTGTAGATTAAAATATCTCATGGGAAAAAAAAAATAAAGAAAGCAGCTCACATTGACTGAAGGGCTCTTGATTCAGGTTGTAAAGACCCACCGTCACAAATCTGGGGTCTGGTTCTTCCTGACCTCTATCATTTTGGAAGGGTTGTAACACTGGGATGGAGCGCATTCAAAAGGGCTCTAGTCCGGGGTCACACACCTCACCCCAGTACTAAACCATCTTTCCCAGCAGTCTGCGTAGCCTCCAGGTTTCCTTGCCTCCCTGCACTGAGTCAGATGCTCTGATGCTGACCACCCACTTCCAAGCAGAATGTTTAAAGCTTCCAGGGTCACCGGGCAAAATACTGTTACAACATTTGATTTGCGTCATTGTGTCCCCAGCTCCAAACATTCCTCAGTCATTTTTAATGTTAAAAAGGCTTTGATTACTTCTGAGTACACTACCCACTCCTCTCCTCCCCTTTGCAAACATGGAGATCTAGCATTTCATTTCCTGCAAACAGGCGCTCAGAAACCAGCTAGATGAATATCAAAAGTGCATTCCCCTAAATGACAGGCACTCTCCAAAGGATCCCTCAAGGCTCAATTATTTGCCACTTCTTTGCTTGGTTTCATATGTTAGCATTCCTTCCCAGTCTCTAGCGAAAATCATAAGGCCCTTAACCACTGATAACAGTTTGCAAACAGGGAAAGCGGTCATTACCATTACTTTAACCAGCACCGAGGGTTTCCTACCCACAAGGTCCAGGGGCTAAGTCTGAGTCTCCTTTCTCTTTTACATCTTTTTGTTAATTGCTTCAATTTGTCCCATTCCCATTCACTTTTTTTTTTCTTCGCTAAATCACAATTATTCGTCACATATGTGCAGCCAGGAGGTTAGGGAGAACACCCAGCTGGTATTACTGGGAAGCCAGAATGTCTCTTAGGGAAAAGAGCGTTCTTGGTATGACCCAGCTTTATCTTTTTTTTTTGTCTAATTTCAGAAGCTGCTTATACCCAGAGAAGCAGTGCTTTGAATTCATTGGGTTAAACAGAACAGACTCGATATTAACTCACAAAGGGCCATGCCATCACCACTGCAGGCATATGGCCTCCAGACAGAAGCTCCAACAAAAGAAACCCCAGACACTAATCCAGAAAGCAAGTCCAAGAGGCCTGCCTTATGGAATTAGACATTCAGAGGAATTTCAGCGAGAAATGGAGTGCATGCATGCTAAGTCGCTTCAGTCTTATCTGACTTTGCAATCCCGCGGACTGTAGCCCACCAGGCTCCTCTGCCCATGGGATTCTCCAGACAAGAAAACTGCAGTGGGTTGCCATGCCCTCCTCCAGGGGATCTTTCCAACCCAGGGATCGGATCTGCGTCTCCTGAATCTTCTACATTGCAGGTGGCTTCTTTATTGCCGAGGCACTGGGGAAGCCTGAGAAATGGAGTTCTTTCTGTCATGTTAGAAAACAAGGATGTCACAGCTATCAGCGATTCCAGCCCTTCCATATGAGTTCCTGAGCCATAAGGGCCCTCAGGAAGGAGAAGAATACCTGCCCTCTAGCAGTCATCAGATTGCAGCCTCTCCCTATAGGGAGCACAAGAGTGTGGGATGGGAAAAAACAGGAGACTCACCCAGGATAGCTGAAATGCATAGGAAAGGAATTAATTCAGGGAGCCCAGACTCCTGCACCTTTCTATACCTAGAAAAGTCCTAAATTCCTTAACTTGGGATATCTGGTTTTCTTTAATTAACAATCATCTTTTGAGGTTAAAACTACCTGCCCTTTGTTGTAAACCTCTATATAACCTGGCTCCTCCCCTCGTCCCTTTGGAGCAGTTCTCTCAAGGTCCCCTGAGGCGCTGTCTTCTGGGCTTGAAGTTCTAAACACTGTCACTGAATAAAACATAGCCCAACTTTTGGCTTGTAAATATTTTTTTAAGTTGACATAGGTGTGCCCGTATCTTGGACTTTCACCTGCTAGTGTTTTAAAATTCAGATTATATTTACTAATGTATCAACAAAACTAGCCAAAGGAACATAATTGAGTTCTTACTATATTCTGGGCACTGTTCTGTGGCTTTAAGTGCATTTTTTCCTCATTGAAACATCACAGTAAGGCTGTGAGGTATATCATACTATCATTCCCATTTTACAGATGGGTAAATTTGAAGATAAATCTCTTCCATTTTCATGTTTTCATAGTAGTAATTCTAGACCAATTAATGGTTTCTCTTTTCCCATCAGAAAGACAGATATTCTTCATTTCCCAGAGACAATTATTACTAGAGGAACCATAGCAAAACAGAGTAGGAAACAGAAATTCAATAGTTCAACATCACTACAATTTCAAAAAGCAAGTAGAATTGTTTTGCTGCTTATCAGTTCAGGGAGACATGGGGAACTCTGGATCCTAACAAAGGCAATTTTAATTTTGTTTTCTTTCAATAGTTTCCAACTTAAATTTCTGAAATATTCCTGTTTGATTATTCACTAGCTATCTTCTTCTTTGTCAGAAAAGAAATATAAAAGCCTGTTAGCTAGTTATCCTATTAAAAACATATACAATCAAGAATTAATAAAGTTTTTAGACAACATATTTAATCTTTTCCCTCAAAACAAAAGTGACATTTTGTCTAACTTTCACACTTTAACTGTTTAATACACTTTTGTGTACCAGTAGTAATCATTGGAAGATTATAACTGTTTCGGTGGTGCCATCTCCTTACTGTATACCTTTGGGAAGTGTTTTTCATTTTGTAGTTTTGTATGCTTATCTTTGAATCCCTCACACCTTAGAGAACATTGATATATGAACATCATATAAAATGCTTAAAGGATTAATGAATGAAAGAAGGAATCTTTTACATGTGATAAGGCTATGGGAGAATAATTCAAAAAGACTTTTTTGTACTTGGAACTGATTGAAACAGTACTTGATTCTCCTAACTCTAGATTAGTCAGTTTTTCTGGCCTTTCTCTCTCTCCTTCAGAATATCACCTCTACCTTCATGCTAGACCTTTCCTACTGAACCTAGATCAAATGTAGTGCCCTCCCTGAACCCACTATGGCAAAATGATCTGTCAGTGGCACCCCCTTTTGTATGACGCATGCACGCATGTGTGCACACACACACACAGTTAAGACTATCAGTCATAGTTTAATGTGGCTTTTGTGTACATTACCTCTCAGTTCCCTGACAGCAGTGACCAGATGTTTGCTCACTCACTGATGTCTGTGTGTGTGTGAAATCATGTTTTCAACATGATTCTATGGAGAGATATTTAAACCTGATCCTGGTGAATAAATTTGCCCAGCAAATTTTTTGGTTTTCCAACACCATAGATTTCACCAATCCATTGACGAAACCCATCAAATGTCTGTTGCCATCTGAGATATGGAAGTATTTAAAACTATCACCTTGCGCCTGCCTTTTTCCCAGTCCATATCCCTGCACCATCTGAGTAAACCCTCCCAACCCCCAAACACTAACCCTGTTGAGATGATTCTTGGGGTGTTTGAGAGGAACATGGGTGTAGGTGAACCAGTATGTCAGAGAAGACACTTCCTGCTCCACATACAAAACACAAGCGTTTTGCTCAAGGAGCCATGAGGATGTGGCATCTTGAGAAGGCCAGTTCAGCTCACTGCTGAACTCTGAGTCAACAAAGGTCGCATGAAAACCAAAACATGAAAATGGTTTCAGTGATCGTGACATTCAGACCTTTTCATTTCTCTCTTTCAGATGCCAGACAGCTGGATCCAGCCACTGGAGGTAAGAAATGTTCCTGTTTGTGACTCCCTCCAGCCTCTGCCACGTAGAAGGACTTCAAACAGGCATCAGTAAACTGCATTCTCATCACTCCAGCCCAGACTGAATTCTAATCAAGGTCTTTTAAATGCCACTGAACAAATCTATATAATATGGATTATTTTCTTGTATGCCTTTAGCCAAATGCTATTCATTGGGTCATTTATTATTTTTAGAAAACCAAAACAATCCACATTCATAGTATAAATCATAATGCATCTAGAAGCAGCACCCAGTCATCCTTGGTAATTTACTAACAGAAGTGAAAGAAGCTTTTAATTATTCCTCCTCTGGTGATTTATTAGACAGTCTGAATCTAGGAACTGCATGAGTAGAAGATGCAGGTTTATATCACCATTAACCAACAGAAAGGTTCTGGTCTGCGAATGTCCTAAAAACCAAGTGGTAAAATCCAAGGAGCATGCAGAGTTGAGTTCAAAGAGAAATAAAACATGGAAATTTTCAAAGTCCAACAGATTATCCAAAGCAATATCTCTAGAAGAAGTCAGGAATCCTTAAATAGATTACCTAACATGAAAATGCATGTCCAACTTGAAGGGCACATTTGATAAATATTTGTTTATATAAATTTTAACTTAAGACACAAGATGCAGGATCAATTTTGATAATACTCCAAATTAGCTCAGTTGATGCCCATGTGAAATCAACAAATGACGTCATAATTTGCTCACCCTCTCTTGAGAAAAGCCCATCCGGAAAGCAACAGAGGAAACAGCAGACCACTTAGCTGCATCTGGAGACAAGTCAATTAAAAAGACTTCCCAGAACCACATGTCATAAAGCCTGTCTGTCCGTCATCTCCAGAAGTATGAAAGGAAAACCACAAAGCCATTTCTCTGGGCTATTTGTTAGAGAGACGTTAATTGTAGGCTTCAAGAAAATGACATCTGAAAGACGAGATGGGCCTGCCTTGTATCCCCAGATTAATTAAGCCAGAGCCCTGGAGGTTTGGCATTGAAGTTTCAGACAGAGCTGCGTTTTTACTGAGCAAAGTTATCTCTGTAAATCAGCGCTGGAATAGGCGTATGATAGGAATGGCTGCCTTTACAATCCTTGTCACCATTTGGGGACCTTATTATTGGACAGAAAGAATCGTTTCAGCTATATTCATTTCCAGCAGCAACAGTCCATTCTACTCTAGATCCCATAGTCCTCTCTTTCCTGCCACTTAGCTCTGGATGCTAGGACACTTTGCTGGTTCTGTTGAAAACCCCTCCTTCCTTGACACTGCCCCAAACATCACCAGGACAGGCTGAAAGGACTTTTCAACAGTTTCCTTCATTTATACAAAGACTTTGCTTCATTGCTCCCTCTCTTGTCCCCATATGTAAACTTTGTGTGTGTACATTGAGGTCAGTGGCTTAAGAAGTTTCACTGGAATGAATCCAAAGACTTGTGAAATTGGGAAAAACTAAAACAAACTGGGGATATTGCTGATTCAATAAATTTAGAATAGCTCTTGTATTTTTGCTATGTTCTTTCTTTTTTTTTTAACAGCTTCTACTAAATCCCCAGGCTTCCCAGGTAGCACTAGTGGTAAAGAACCTGCTGCCAATGCAGGAGACATAAGAGATGCGGGTTCAGTCTTGGGCTGGGAAGATCCCCTGGAGGAGGGCATGGCAACCCTCTCCAGTATTCTTGCCTGGGGAATCCCACAGACAGAGGAGCCTGGCAGCCTTCAGTCCATAGGGTCATAAACAGTCGGAGACGACTGAAGCAACTGAGCAGGCACGCACCCGGTGAATCCCCATTTTCTGTACTGACTTGAAAGATAGCTCGGATTGAAGCTTTAGAATTCATGAATCCCTTCAACAATATTTACTGAGCATTTACTAAATGCCAGGCAGTGCACCAGGCATTGAGGAAAAACTGATGACAAATGGGTTCCCCAGCATCCCTCCTGTGAACCCCGGTCAAGCTGGTCTTTTGGCTTTCCACATTTCAGTAAAGACATGCCCATCCTTCCGAGTGAGCAAGCCAATAGGGTTTGCTTGTCCACAGAAGCTGAGCCAGCCTCACCCTATGCATCCTTCCATGGACCCTGGTCGTCCTTTTTGCCAAATGATACAATGTTACAACTCTTTCTAACTTATAATGGCAAGCTAGTTCAGGCTGAATCTTCTCTATTGGAATAAAGTTAACTCAGCGGATGGCCCCCCACTCCAGTACTCTTGCCTGGAAAATCCCATGGACGGAGGAGCCTGGTAGGCAGCAGTCCGTGGGATTGCTACGAGTTAGATATAGCTGGGCAGCTTCGCCTTCACTTTTCTCTTTCATGCATTGGAGGAGGAAATGGCAGCCCACTCCAGTGTTCTTGCCTGGAGAATCCCAGAGACGGAGGAGCCTGATGGGCTGCCGTCTATGGGGTTGCACAGAGTCGGACACGACTGAAGTGACTTAGCAGCAGCAGCAGCTGATGGCCTCCTTAGTATCGGAAATCTACACGCAAAGAGACCACTTTGCAATTTTCTGAGGAGCTCAGGGTCTGAAGAATTAGTCTCAATGACTTCCAAACTCAAAGTAGTCTCAGCTTCTAAAAGAAAGATGTGGCAGTGACTCTCTAATTTCCATCCACGCTGGTGGCTCAGACAGTAAAGCGTCTGTCTACAATGTGGGAGACCTGGGTTCGATCCCTGGGTTGGGAAGATTCCCTGGAGAAGGAAACAGCAGCCTACTCCAGTGCCCTTGCCTAGAAAATCCCACGGACGGAGGAGCTTGGCACAGGCTACTGTCCATGGAGTCGCAAAGAGGCGGGCATGACTGAGCGACTTCACTTCACTTCACTTCAGACACATCTTGATCACTGGTTTATGGATGTTTCAACAAATCATCCTCAATATTTCTTTTCATTTATTGATTTAGAACAGAGGAAGAAACATAATAAAATAAAGTGCACTGTTACCCTTCCTGATTAGTTATAATCTAGTTGTAGAGAAACTGCGTTACCATCCTTTATTTTCCTAGTTTCACCAAAATAATTAAGAACGGGGAAATATTATTTGTCTCTTTTGTGAAAAACAAAACAAAAAATGTTTTCTTCTAAGAGCAATACATGTTCTTTAAAGGAAAAAAAAAACAGAAATTATAGAAAGAAAGAAACAGTGGTTATATTATTATCAAGCAAATTTAACCAGAAGTTTTAAAAGTTATATATCTTTTAAATTTTCCTATGCTTTGTCAGTGATTAAATAACATTTTTTTGTGTTTTCCTGACTATAAAAGTAATACATGTCTATAACAGAAAACATGGAATATAGAGAATTCTGTAAAATATAAGTTATAATTATTCTAGCAGTGTTACTATTTTGACACACTGCATTTCTGCATCTACTTAAATATTTGTTTTCTGTCTTGTCTCCCCTCTGTCACTTATCTCTCTGTCTCTCACACACACATTGTATGTTGCTTTCTTAACATATCACAACTGTTTTTCAGGTTATTAATGGTTTTCTTGAAAATGAGTTTTAGTAGAGATTCAGTATTTCATCATATAGATGTAAAGTAATGGGATGCTTACATATTAGGATTAAATTATTTTTGTGGAATTTTTTCATGGAATAAACTTCAACTTTTTGAATTATATTATAACTTTATCCATAAACTGGAATACCAAGTGAAATTATTAAGCATGAAGTAAATATCATATATTCAACTCAGGAATAGTTTTTACATAATTTTCACCAGAAAATACATACAAGTATATATTCTTTTTCAGCTTTTCCATATGTTTCCAAATGTCATTTTATTTTTTACAAAATATTTCCCCCACTGTTGGACATCTGGGCTGCTAATTGACCTTTACAATTGCTTTTGATGACTTGATCAACATGATTTTCTAGTAAAGACTGACTTCTATTTTCATTTTTAAAGCCACAGAAACAGCAAAGAAGTTATCAACAAGTGTCACAGCTCACCACACAAAGGATAAACACTGTAGGCTGATGAGCTTGATTTTATTTCTGTTGAAGTCCTTGGTTTGCTCTGTGGAGTGTTTAGAGAATTCTTGACCCACAAAATACCAAATTTCCTCTAGCTGGACTCAGAAAAACAAATTTGGAGGCAACTTTCATAAGATCCCTAGGCTTTTAAAGAAATGTATTTCTTTAAGATCTACGTGGTTAAGTAACATCTGCATGGTAGTCATAGCAAAAATGTCACCTGAGTAATTCTAATTTAATTTTTTATTAAAAGACAAACCTGAATTCGGTTACATTTTTACAGTGAGCGATTTCTTTACCTGTCCCAAATTTAGATGCATATGACAGTGTGGCATGTTCTTAAATCTGAAAGTTGGTTCAATTCTTATTTCATGTCCTATTTCCTAAAACTGTAATCTGGTAAGAACTACCCATAGCTCACAAAATTTAAGGAAACAGTGTTTGAGAACTGGAGAAGAGTCTGTGGAAGTTAAGGCTTCAAGAGGTTTAGAAGTAAAATACAGGGAAGTAGTCAGTTAACTTTTTTTGGTTCTTTTTCGTTTGGGAGGTTTTCACACTCCCTCAAATTCAGAAGTAGAGAAGATGCAGTAAATAGTCCACATATTTAAAGGCAGAAGTGGAAGAAAAAGTTTTGCAAGGAAGCCCATGACTGTAATATGGCATCCTGAGGTGAAATAAAGGAACACAGAGATACGTAAAACAAAGAGATGCCTTTTCTAAGTACATGGGCTAGAGGAAAAGACCATATAAAGAGATTTAACACAAAGAAATCATGTGCTTTTTGTTTAATATGATTGTATTTAAGCATAATATTCTTTCTGCAATTTTAGCCTAGCATTATTTTTGAAGATCCAAATGTTTATTACCACTTATACATTTTTTTTCTCCTTCTTTAACACAGAGAAGGGGTTTGATCTATCCTTGAATGGTAGGGAAATGCTGTTATGCTAAATTTCTTTCAGTTCAGTTACTCAGTCGTGTCCAACTCTTTGCGACCCCATGAATCGCAGCACGCCAGGCCTCCCTGTCCATCACCAACTCCCGGAGTTCACTCAGACTCGCATAATTACTTAAAATTATAAAAGGAATATATACAATATAGTATACCTTTCCTAAATCTTTTTGATAACCTTTGAAAAAGCAAACCTTAACGGTGAATTTACATAGTATTGCTTTCTGAAGCCTCCCTCACAAATACTGTTCCATTTATAGAAACTGCCATTTAGTATGGCAAGGCCTTTTCCAGAATCTCTCTGTTTGAAAACTGCAATTTAATGCAGTCATTTCCATCCATATAAATAGATACTATCAGATGATCTTGATAGTGGTATTAATGGAAGCTGGGTCAGACTCTAATACAAAATATCAAAAAGCATTTTATGGCATCTTCCTTAACATCCCTTGTGAAGTTTATTTTCATTAATTAGATTCTGTGTCTCACCGAGTTCCTTGGCATTGAGAATACAGAGAACTGTGCAGGGCAGTGCCAATCTGAAGCCCACAAATTATTTTCAGCATCAGTGACTCCCTGAACTCATGATGCTGGCAAAACTTTGGAAGAAGGGATAGGTCAGCAATCCCAGAACTTAGAGCCACAGGAAAATGGAAAAAGCATAAAATGCATATGCACCTGAAGCTTAGAAAGCCAGCGCACAGAGAAGTGAAATTTATTATTCTAATGGCTTTCCCAGCATGAGACTCTCACCAGGAGACACGTGTCTGTGCATCTAATAAGGCTGCAGAGGTCTAGCGATTCCTGAAGGGCTCCCAGGGCTGCTTCCAAAGCAGCCATTATGGATGGGGGAAAAAACCGAAGTTTCCACGCTGCTCCACTGCTAGCTACATTCATATATATATCCCCCAGAAATGAAGCCATCTGGGGCCAGCAAGCTCCAGTTAAACTATTCCAGTTATTTTAAATGCCTATTCATATTTTGCTCTTGAAGCGTGACAAAGCCTAGGTCAGATTTGCGGGCACGTCTTGCCTCCGTAGCATTTATAACTAGCTCTGAAATATCCAGGTCCCTCCAAGTTCATCCTTTTCCACTTTATCAGCCCTTCTATGTGATTATAATAGGTGTTTATGGATATATACCTATAAATATATTTTGTATAATAATGTTGTTATTCTATGTGTACTGTTTCGCCGGGTTAGTGTTTTATTTTTCTTCATTAAAAGACACAGCTGAGATTTTCAGTGTCTTATATGTATCGAGTAGCTGTATCACATTCAAACAAGCCCAGCCTCCACTCTGGACCTTTCGTAGTCCCCAACATGTAGACAGGCCATCCCTGTGCGTGTATCATTCTGTCCACTTGTACATAGTTTCTTGAAGTAGAAATTCTGGACCCAAGAAATTCTGAACATTTCCAAGTGACCACCCAAAGGAACTTTTTTGATTTAAACTTAGTTGTCCATGAAAGTAAACATTCCTGGACCTCATCATCCACACTAAGTGATACAGGTCTTATAAATTTTTATCCATTTGATAACAGAAAACGTTTTCTCACTGCTATTTTAAATTGGAACTTAAATTAACCTCATTCATTCTTTTTACATCTTGATGTCTCATAAAATCCTAAGTTAGAGAACCTCAGTACAGATGACTTTATATAGTTATCGGGTCTTGCTAATGTGTTTGTGATTATTTGCAATGAAGATCCTGGTCCACAAAGCAGGCAAATCCAAATAAGAAACAGTATGTTCCTAATTCTTTCCAGGCTCATGTCTGCCCAACTGTATTCCAAATTCAAGGTATCATGTCCCACTCCTTCTGAATTAAGCAGTAAGCTCCTTAGGGATTATAATGAGGCTTTTCCAGGTTTAGGCCAGGGCATTAGGACATAACAAGATCAGAATTAGATGCTGACGGCTTCCTAGGTGGCACTAGTGGTAAAGAATCCACCTGCCAATACAAGAGATGCAAGAGATGGCAGATTCGATCCCTAGGTTGGGAAGATTCCCTGGAATAGGAAGTATCAACCACTCCAGTATTCTTACTTGGAAAGTCCCATGGACAGAGGAGCCTGGTGGGCTATAGTCCATGGGGTCACAAAAAGTCGGACAAGACTGGGTCACTGAACATAAGATCCTACTTTCTATAAGCCATTATCAGATGTTTAGAACAGACTTGTCTTCTGGGGCAGACGAGAGAGGTAGAGTTTCTACGTGGCTCAGGATGTAAAAGCAAGGGAACCCTTTAACTTATTACTTTTCACATAGTAGGATTTCAAAAAGTATTGATGTTGGAATGATAAGCCCAACAGGACTACACCCAAAGGACCAATGGACAGCAAATAGGATGGAATTGTTCCTAACCTTGGAGTAAGTTCAAAAGTCAGGGTTAGGGACTTTCCTGGTGGTTAGGAATCCATCTGCCTTCCAGTTCAGGGGATGTGGGTTCCATCCCTGGTACAGGAACTAAGATTCCACATGCTGCAGGGTAACTCAGTGCACGCACTGCGACTACTACTGTCACGCATTCTGAAGCCCATGTGCCAAAACCAGAGGGACAGCTATGCACTGCAGCAAACCCGCAATGAGAGACCCTGGGTGCCACAACTAAGACCCGATGCAGCCAATAGGGAAAGAATGAAGTCTTCAAAATATGAAAGTCAGTAGCAAGGTCCAGTTGTCAACAAAGATCCGTCTAGTCAAGGCTGTGGTTTTTCCAGTAGTCATGTACGGATGTGAGAGTTGGACTATAAAGAAAGCTGAGCACCAAAGAATTGATGCTTTTGAACTGTAGCATTGGAGAAGACTCGAGAGTCCCTTGGACTGCAAGGAAATCCAACCAGTCCATCCTAAAGGAGATCAGTTCTGGGTGTTCGCTGGAAGGACTGATGCTGAAGCTGAAACTCCAATGCTTTGGCCACCTCATGCGAAGAGCTAACTCATTTGAAAAGACCCTGATGCTGGGAAAGGTTGAGGGCAGGAACAGAAGGGGACGACAGAGGATTAGATGGTTGGATGGCATCACCGACTCAACGGACATGAGTTTGGGTGGACTCTGGGAGTTGGTGATGAACAGGGAGGCCTGGCGTGCTGCGGTTCATGGGGTCGCAAAGAGTTGGACAGAGCGAAAAAGTTGGCTTAAAGCTCAACATTCAGAAAACAAAGATCATGGCATCCGGTCCCATCACTTCATGGGAAATAGATGGGGAAACGGTAGAAACAGTGTCAGACTTTATTTTTTTGGGCTCCAAAACCACTGCAGATGGTGACTGCAGCCATGAAATTAAAAGACGCTTACTCCTTGGAAGAAAAGTTATGACCAATCTAGATAGTATATTCTAAAGCAGAGACATTACCTTGCCGACTAAGGTCCGTCTAGTCAAGGCTATGGTTTTTCCTGTGGTCATGTATGGATGTGAGTTGGACTGTAAAAAGGCTGAGCACCGAAGAACTGATGCGTTTGAACTGTGGTGTTTGAGAAGACTCTTGAGAGTCCCTTGGACTGCAAGGAGATCCAACCAGTCCATTCTGAAGGAGATCAATCCTAGGATTTCTTTGGAAGGAATGATGCTGAAGCTGAAACTCCAGTACTTTGGCCACCTCATGCGAAGAGTTGATTCATTGGAAAAGACTCTGATGCTGGGAGGGATTGGGGGCAGGAGAAGGGGACGACCCAGGATGAGATGGCTGGATGGCATCACGGACACAATGGATGTGAATCTGAGTGAACTCCGGGAGATGGTGATGGACAGGGAGGCCTGGCGTGCTGCGATTCATGAGGTCGCAAAGAATCAGACACGACTGAGTGACTGAACTGAACTGAACTGAACTGAGCAACTGAACTGCACTGAACTGAACTGATAGTTAAAACTACACGAAAAATACCTCATGTGATTTGCATAGTACACTGTACATGGTGCCATATGGAAAATAAGCTTTAGTATTTGGGAAGTACCCATATGATTAAAATTGTGACCAGTGACCACACACACTATCTTTCCCCTTTTGAAACTTGGTATCTGTATGCAGTCACTCATGTGTAAGATCTTACAAAGGCTGTACCCCATAGAAGCTCAGCCCTCTTCATACATTTCCAACAAAGTAATACTCAAATTTTCTTGAATATATTATCTCATTTGGTCCTCCAAGGAACTTGCTACCATAAGTGCTACCATTAATGCTCTATTTTTGAGGAAAAATGGTTTTTTTATCACATAGGAGGTATTAGATGTATGAATGCATATACACATTCACCAAAACACACATATATATTTCCCAGTAAATACTATTCACCATGTAAAATTCAGACTGATCACAGGAATGTGTACAAATTACTGTTTAAAGAGAAAGTCATGGAGAAAAATTGATGCACTTAACAATCAGTGATTTCTAAATATTTTTGCATGCATATTTAGTAAGAGCAATAATGCCTAGAAAATTCATGAATACTTATTTAACAGAATGAGAGTCATTAAGATCACATTTTGGTTAGTTTTGCCAAGTGGATGAAGGTTAACCAAACTCTCTAAAACTAAGAGATACTATTATTTTTCCAGAGGACTTTTCTGTCCAATAAACTGTCTTAAGGAAATATCCTCCTAAGTGATAATTATGATCTAATTGCTTGCCAGCTGAGCCCCACAAAACGTGCCACTAGGACAGTAACACAGAGTAAATAGAATGTTTCATCACTATTTTATTGAGAGAGTTGTGAAATTGAAAGAAGGTGAGAGAAACTGTTGGTGTAAGGCCTGCTTCTTAAGAATGACCTACACTAGAAAGACAGGATACAAATGAGCTTATTTACGAAGCAGAAAGAGACTCACAGACTTAGAGAACAAACTTGCGGTTGCCAAGGGGAAGGGTGGGGGAAAGGGATGGGGAGCTTGGTACCAATATGTACACACTGCTATATTTAAAATGGGTAATCAACAAGGACCTACTCTATAGCACAGGGAACTCTGCTCAATGTTATGTGGCAGCCTGGATGGGAGGGGCATTGGGGGGAGAATAGATATATGTACGGCTGAGTTCTTTTGCTATCCACCTGAAACTATCACAACATTGTTAATCAGCTGTACTCTAATACAAAATAAAAAGTTTAATAAAAATAAAAAGAATGATCTTGAAACACCCTTAAATGTCTGTGTTCAACATCACTTGACTTGTGAATTCAGCTCGTACTGGTCCTGCTTCACCGTGTTTCTCTCTGGATGACTTACCATCCATGAAACCAATAAGTGGACGTTTCAAAACTAAAAGTGATCAGGATAACAGGTCTTTTTAGTAACTTTTCTTCTTACAAGATTCACATAAAGTTCAAGAAAGAACAGACAGAATTATGATATCCTGATAGAAATTGTATCGGCCTGCTGATGGGTGGGGTACAGAGCATTGCCGGGAAGGAGGAACGTGGGAAGTTTTTGGAAAGAAAGGACTGTCCTTATATCGATTGACATCGCGCATGCCTGCATGCTGAGTTGCTTCAGTCGTGTCCAACTCTTTGAAACACTATGGATTGTAGCCCTTCAGGCTCCTCTGTCCAAGGGATTCTCCAGACAGGAATACTAGAGTGGTTTGCTATGCCCTTCCCCCGGGGATCTTCCTGACTCAAGGATGGAACCTGGGTCTCCTGCGTCTTCTGCATTGCAGGTGAATTCTTAACCCAGTGAGCCACCTGGGAAGCCAGACTGGGCTGATAGTTAAGGTTATATATCTGTGTCTGTTACTCACTCAGTCATGTCTGACTCTATGTTACCCTATGGACTGTAGCCTGCCAGGCTCCTCTGCCCATGAAATTCTCCAGGCAAGAATACTGGAGTGGGTAGCCATTCCCTTCTCCAGGGGACCTTCCCAAACCAGAGATCGAACCTGGGTTTCCTGCACTGCAGGCAGACTCTTTACCAACTGAGCCACCAGGAAAACCCAAGGTTAAATACTTTTACCAAAAGTCACTGAACTGTAGACATAAGATTTGTGCTTTTTGTTTTACGTCAATTTTCCTTTAGTGTAATTTCCACCAGGATTTCTTCTTTGGGGAAAAAAAAGTAATTGCCGTTTATCCAAAACTTTTCCTTTGAAGTCAGAAACAAAGGAGCACACAGCGTAGTCACGGATGAAGACTAAAGATTGCTGGAATAAGGAGTATGTTTTTTCTGGGATGTGACATCAGAGGATGACCAGAACATCTATCTTATTTTTTAATGTGCGGATTTTACTGTAAGAGTAAGGTTGTTTGGCTAAAGGAATGAGTAAGGTGTTAGGAAGCTCCAAGTTATGAGAATGGCCATTTGTCATGGACATTCTAAGCATGCTGATGACAAATGAGAATTAAGCAGTTGGCCAGATGCAGTATGTGTTAGAAAAACATGGGGTTGTCTTTCTCTACTGGCTTTTCTGAATCCGATTTCTTCTTTTCAAAGTTTACTATAAAGGATCTTTATTAAAAGGCATAAGAAAAAGGGTCTTATAGAGATAACTTTTTAACTTTAATTCAATTGAAAACAAAACCAATTATGTATTCCCTATACGTGGTGGGAATTGTGGTTAACACCAGAAATAGAAGGGTAGAAAAGACTGTTCCCTTAGTCAGAGAACAAGCAGTCTAGCAGAAGCCCAGGCCATGAAATGAATAAATACCGCACATATGCAAACTGAGGCAGAGCTGTCATGGACAAAAGTATGGGCTCTGGAACTAAACAGTTTGGGGCATATTCTATTTGCATGTATTAGCTATATCATCTTAGACAAGTTGCTTAAATGCCTTTGCATCAATGTTATATCTGAAAATGGAATGGTTAAATAGTATCTATCTCATGAAGCTGTGTGAGGATTAAGTAAGTTTATAGATGTAAAGTTCTTAGAACACAACCTGGCAGACAGTGAGCGCTATGTAAACAGGAAGACACGTGGCCGCCAAGGGCACTTCCTCTTAGTCAGTGTCTGCTCCACCAGATTGATGGAGGCTATGATGTTGGCGATGAAGAAGTGTGGCTGAACAGTCAGTCACTGCTCAACAGAAGCATCATCTGTCCCCTCCTGTGTTAATTCCATTGGACATCCCTGAAAACATTGATATATACAGACAGAGAGAGAATGAAAGAGAGAGAATACACCGTATTCTTATGCCTCTGGTGGCTCAGAATGGAAAAGTATTTGCCTGCAGTGTGGGAGATCTGGGTTCAATCCCTGGGCTGGGAAGATCCTCTGGAGGAGCGCCTGGCAACCCATTCTAGTATTCTTGCCTGGATCCCCATGGACAGAGCAGCCTGGCAGGCTACAGTCCATGGGGTCACAAAGAGTCAGAACCAAGGCTGCGGCCTGCTCGAGACTTCTGCTTCACACTACAAATGAATAAAGTTGTATTATGGTATGACCATCTGTGGGCATTAACATTGCATGCATATGTAAACATGTACATGCACCATTCACACAAACCTATGTGGGATGAAAGAGAGCAAGGGAGTGTTCAAATGTGGGGTTATCTCCCAATTCTAGAGTGTGGATAAGAACTCTAAGGAAAGTCAAAATGTCAATGATTGAACAATAAATAGTAAGAACAGCTTTAACATATTTCCTAAGAAAATTTGCCATTAAGTAAAATTTAAAACCAAAAACAAAACACAGAAAAAACAACTGAAAACCCCTCTCACTTTTCCTGGAGACTAGACCTGATGGCTCAGCCTCTGGTCTCTTACTAATCTGTGTCGGCTGACAGATTTCAAATGCCATAGAGTCCAGAGGAAGAGCTTATCTACCTCTAAAGGACTTTGAAAAAAAGGCTGATTAATGTATGTGAAAGTGCTAGTTGCTCAGTCCTGTCCGATTCTTTGCAACCCCATGGACTGTAGCCCACCAGGCTCCTCTGTCCATGCAACTCTCCAGGTTAAGGCTATTGGAGTGGGTTGCCATATCCTTCTCCAGGGGATCTTGTCAACCCAGGGACAAATCCTAGGTTCCCTGCATTACAGGCAGGTTCTTTACTGTCTGAGTCACCAGGGAAGCTGGTCCACACTTTAGGAAATATGTCTGTATATGTTTATCAGTGAGATTTTCCTAATAAAAAACTGCATACGTATTAACACACAAGTGTTAATCTTTTTTCCTGGCTTATAATTATATCTCATTGAAGTCCACATGCCCTTTGGTAGAAACTTTCAGGCAACAAATAATTATGTTGTTTAAAACATTATTGGCTATTTTGGGCTTCTTAAGTTGTGAAGATTAGAATCCCATTAGCAAAATCATCAAGTGAAAAATACATAACTCTATTTGATTTTCTATACAGAGATTCCACAATGAATAATTAAAGCATCCTCACCAGGACTGCTGGTTTCAGATGGCAGAATGAAGCATGATTTCAAAATCTTCCTTCCCACAAGCCTAATTATAGTAAGTAAAGGAAGAGGAAAAGTGCCCAGATGCAGTCAAGCAAAACAAGAAACTGGTGGCCACTGAAGAAATAAATGCTCCTATGAATCTACACTCCTTAATCAACACAAAAATGGCACACAGTTCAAGTCCAGTACTGATGCTAAAACAGCCTCAACAATAGAAACATCTGCTTTCCTTATACCAATACAAAAGGGCACACGTGCACATGCATACTATATACAGAGTTAAACGTCGACATCACTGTTCATAGGGTAAAAAGAATTAGTCACATTTAATTAGAAATATATCAAGAATGTGCTATAATTTTATACTTCTTTGATTGTAGTTTGTAGGTGTTTGACAATATAATCAGATAAAATAAATAAAAAGTATAAAAATAGGATATCAAGAGACATATTTATCATTAATCTTAGGTAATGTGATTTTGCCTCAAGGAAATATTCATTTAAAAATATATTAAGAATATTAAGAACACTAAATTCTATAAGAGTGTGATATATAAAGATATAATTTAAATG
>SJYQ01104593.1:73357-95367 GCA_006410935.1 Redunca redunca
GGAAACAGTGGAAACAGGGTCAGACTTTATTTTGGGGAGCTCCAAAATCACTGCAGATGGTGATTGCAGCCATGAAATTAAAAGACGCTTACTCCTTGGAAGGAAAGTTATGACCAACCTAGATAGCATATTGAAAAGCAGAGACGTTACTTTGCCAACAAAGGTCCGTCTAGTCAAGGCTATGGTTTTTCCAGTGGTCACATATGGATGTGAGAGTTGGACTGTGAAGAAGGCTTAGCACCGAAGAATTGATGGTTTTGAACTGTGGTGTTGGAGAAGACTCGTGAGAGTCCCTTGGACTGCAAGGAGATCCAACCAGTCCATTCTAAAGGAGATCAGTCCTGGGTATTCTTTAGAAGGACTGATGCTAAAGCTGAAACTCCAATACTTTGGCCACCTCATGCGAAGAGTTGACTCATTGGAAAAGACCTTGATGCTGGGAAGGATTGGGGGCAGGAGGAGAAGGGGATGACAGAGGATGGGATGGCTGGATGGCATCACGGACTCGATGGACATGAGTTTGGGTGGACTCTGGGAGTTGGTGATGGACAGGGAGGCCTGGTGTGCTACAATTCATGGGGTCACAAGGAGTCAGACACGACGTTGTGACTGAACTGAACTGAACAAGACACAGGATAGAAGATGCTCAGATTTCCTTTCATAGCTTCTCATCCTATTAAAATTTTCTTAACATGTACATATATTTTAGTTTCATTTTCACTTTTTTTCTTGTCAAAGGCATTATTTGTGCAGTGGATTATGGACCATTCTTCTCTTGTTCTCTTTTTATATTTTTTAATACTAAACTTAATATTATGTTTGAAGTTAATCCTCCGAATAATCGATTACTATCCAAATGAGACTAAGTTGCCCCACAGGCATGACGCTTCTTAGGGCTCATCACAGGCAATCCCCTTGTCCTAGAACAGACGGTGAGTTTTGTTAGTTTTGTGCATCTTCATGTCCCTGCTTATACAAGATGCTCACTGAATGCAATTTCATCAAATGAAGACATTTTAAGATAGTACTAAGTTTTCATTTAATTATATGGGGTCAATTAATTGAAACCTATCTATAAATTTTTCCTTTCCATGAATCTAGACCTGGAAATATTTGTAAATAAATTAGTAACCTTCAAAGTGATTCAGTCCTCTTTTCATGTTTTTGTTAGCCATCTGTATGTCTTCTTTGCAGAAATGTCTGTTTAGTTCTTTGGGCCATTTTTTAAATTGGGTCATTTATTTTTCTGGGATTGAGCTACAGGAGTTGCTTGTATATTTTTTAGATTAGTTCTTTGTCAGTTGCTTCATTTGCTATTATTTTCTCCCATTCTTAAGGCTGTCTTTTCACCTTGCTTATAGTTTCCTTTGTTGTGCAGAAGCTTTTAATTTTAATTAGGTCCCATTTATTTATTTTTTCTTTTATTTCCAATATTCTGGGATGTGGGTCATAGAGGATCCTGCTGTGATTTATGCCAGAGAGTGTTTTGCCTAGGAGTTTTATAGTTTCTGGTCTTACGTTTAGATCTTTAATCCACTTTGAGTTTATTTCTTTTGTCTGGTGTTAGAAAGTGTTCTAGTTTCATTCTTTTACAAGTGGTTGACCAGTTTTCCCAGCATCACTTGTTAAAGAGATTGTCTTTTATCCATTGTACATTCTTGCCTCCTTTGTAAAAGATAAGGTGTCCATAGCTGCGTGGATTTATCTCTGGGCTTTCTATTTTGTTCCATTGGTCTATATTTCTGTCTTTGTGCCAGTACCATACTGTCTTGATGACTGTGGCTTTGTAGTAGAGCCTAAAGTCAGGCAGGTTGATTCCTCCAGTTCCATTCTTCTTTCTCAAGATTGCTTTGGCTATTTGAGGTTTTTTGTATTTCCATACAAACTGTGAAATTATTTGTTCTAGCTCTGTGAATTGGTAGCTTGATAGGGATTGCATTGAATCTATTGATTGCTTTGGGTAGTATATTCATTTTCATTATATTGATTCTTCCGATCCATGAATATGGTATATTTCTCCATCTATTAGTGTCCTCTTTGATTTCTTTCACCAGTGTTTTATAGTTTTCTATATATAGGTCTTTAGTTTCTTTAGGTAGATATATTCTTACGTATTTTATTCTTTTTATTGCAATGGTGAATGGAATTGTTTTCTTAATTTCTCTTTCTATTCTCTCATTACTATTGTATAGGAATGCAAGGGATTTCTGTGTGTTGATTTTATATCCTGCACCTTTACTATATTTATTGATTAGTTCCAGTAATTTTCTGGTGGAATCTTTAGGGTTTTCTATGTAGAGGATCATGTCATCTGCAAACAGTGAGAGTTTTACTTCTTCTTTTCCAATTTGGATTCCTTTTATTTTTTTTTCTGCTCTGATTTCTGTGGCCAAAACTTCCAAAACTATGTTGAATGGTAGTGGTGAGAGTGGGCATCCTTCTCTTGTTCCTGACTTGAGGGGAAATGCTTTCAATTTTTCACCATTGAGGATGTTTGCTGTGGGTTTGTCATATATAACTTTTATTATGTTGAGGAATGTTCCTTCTATTCCTGCTTTCTGGAGAGTTTTATCATAAATGGGTGTTGAATTTTGTCAGAGGCTTTCTCTGCATCTATTGAGATAATCATATGGCTTTTATTTTTCAATTTATTAATGTGGTGTATTATATTGATTGATTTACAGATATTGAAGAATCTTTGCATCCCTGAGATAAAGCCCACTTGGTCATGGTGTATGATCTTTTTAATGTGTTGTTGGATTCTGATTGCTAGAATTTTGTTAAGGATCTTTCCATCTATGTTCATCAGTGATATTGCCCTGTAGTTTTCTTTTTTTGTGGCATCTTTGTCAGGTTTTGGTATTAGGGTGATGCTGGCCTCATAGAATAAGTTTGGAAGTTTACTTTCCTCTGCAATTTTCTGGAAGAATTTGAGTAGGATAGGTGTTAGCTCTTCTCTAAATTTTTGGTAGAATTCAGCTGTGAAGCCGTTTGGACCTGGAAGATTTCTGATTACAGTTTCAATTTCCGTGCTTGTGATGGGTCTGTTAAGATTTTCTATTTCTTCCTGGTTCAGTTTTGGAAAGTTGTACTTTTCTAAGAATTTGTCCATTTCTCCCAAGTTGTCTGTTTTATTGGCATATAATTGCTGATAGTAGTCTCTCATGATCCTTTGTATTTCTGTGTTGTCTGTTGTGATCTCTCCATTTTCATTTCTAATTTCTTGATTTGATTTTTCTCCCTTTATTTCTTGATGAGTCTGGCTAATGGTTTGCCAATTTTATTTATCCTTTCAAAGAACCAGCTTATCAGAGAAATGCAAATCAAAACCACAATGAGGTACCATTTCACACCAGTCAGAATGGTTGCTATCCAAAAGTCTACAAGCAATAATTTCTGGAAAGGGTGTGGAGAAAAGGGAACCCTCTTACATTGTTGGTGGGAATGCAAACTAGTACAGCCATTTTGGAGAACAGTGTGGAGATTTCTTAAAAAAAACTGCAAATAGAACTGCCTTATGACCCAGCAATCCCACTACTGGGCATACACACTGAGGAAACCAGAATTGAAAGAGACACATGTACCCCAATGTTCATCACAGCACTGTTTATAATAGCCAGGACATGGAAGCAACCTAGATGTCCATCAGCAGTTGAATGGATAAGAAAGCTGTGGTACATATACACAATGGAGTATTAGTCAGACATTAAAAAGAATACATTTGAATCAGTTCTAATGAGGTGGATGAAACTGGAGCCTATTATACAGAGTGAAGTAAGCCAGAAAGAAAAACACCAATACAGTATACTAACACATATATATGGAATTTATAAAGATGTGAGAAAGCAAAAGAGACACAGATGTATAGAACAGTCTTTTGGACTCTGTGGGAGAGGGAGAGGGTGGGTTGATTTGGGAGAATGACATTGAAACATCTATAACATCATATATGAAATGAATCACCAGTCCAGGTTTGATGCATGATACAGGATGTTTGGGGCTGGTGCACTGGGATGACTCAGAGGGTGGTACATGGAGGGAGGTGGGAGGGGGGTTCAGGATGGGGAACACATGTACGCCCGTGGTAGATTCATGTTGATTTATGGCAAAACCAATACAATATTGTAAAGTAATTTAACTCCAATTAAAATAAATAAATTTTAAAAAAGCAAAACAAAGTGATTCAGTCGTAAAACAACAGATTACTCAATTTATAAAAACACAACAAATAATCAACAGTGTTAATGAATAAGAACACTCATCCCTTAATTCTTAACCATAGTTTTATACTGATAATTTTTAAAAATTCCTTTATCTTCAAAACGTTTAGAAATGAAGTATTAGAATTATATGAGTAAACAGGGACCACAAAGACAGAATAGAATAAGAAATTTTGAAAGCTATCAGAATTTAGATTATTTGTAATATTGTGTTAACTTACATTCTTTTAGAATTTGAAAAAGAATGGATATAAGCATAACTGAATCATGTTGTACACCCAAAACTAACACAACACTGTGAATCAACTATACTTCAAAATAAAATAAAAATTAAATTAAAAAAACACACAAAAGGAAAAGAAACTACAAGGATGTATTGTACAACTTGGAGAATATAGCAAATATTTTATAACTATAAATGGAGTAAAACCTTTAAAAATTGTGAACCATGATATTGTACCTGTTATATATAATGTTATTAATCAATCATACTTCAATAAAAATAAACTTTAAGAAAAATAATATATTCTTGTAAAACTGAGGCACCAAGGTGAAATAGATAGCAGACTGCTGGGTAAGTTGTAAGGCAAAAACTACAATAACATTTGTAAAATGTCAGAGCAGGAAGACAGGAAGCTTGTTTGGTTCAGTTGCTCAGTCATGTCCAACTCTTTGAGACCCCATGGACTGCAGCACACTGGGATTCCCTCTCCATCACTAACTCCCAGAGCTTGCTCAAACCCATGTCCATCAAGTTGGTGATATTGTCGAACCATCTCATCTCATGAGCCAACCATCAAGTTAGATGGGCTTGAATGTATATTGAGGGTTAAAAGTGATGCAGGTCAAGGAAACCAAAATGGAAGAAAATTTTAAGAGATGTGTTTGAAGAAAATAGTTCTCTGCTAACCTCTCAACTCAAGCAGGGAGAGGAGCCTTGACAGGGCCATAGGGACTGTGTGTGGTCCCCACTTAGAGAGTGCAGAGAGTGGACAGCTGGTAAGCTGCTTTGGGAACAGGGTCAAGGTGGTGGAGGGAGGCCTGGGGACAGCCTTGCACATTCAGACTTTGTTGGAGCTAAGGCAGGAGATACATGAACCCTAGCTAAGAAGCTAGGGTTTCTCACCTGTGGACAGATACTCCAAAACAGCAGTCAGGAGAACAGCTGAGCCCGTGTCCTGATATGAGTTAAAGGACCACATAGTCCTTATTCTCAAAGTCATGGAGACCTCCCTGACTGCACAGCAGAAAGGCTCCTTGAAGTCAAAAACGGACAGGGCACCACCTCATAGTAGGTGCTGTCAACCTCCCTATAAGTCTCTTCACGAGAACCCATCTTGGCTATGAGAGGAGGACACATCTGGGAGGACCCTGAGATAAACCTAATCAGACTCCGAACCAGGCAGAACACAACGACTGGTCAAAGGAAACCTGGAAGAAATGGCCCATAAAGTTGAGTCAAACTGCCACGAGGGGCCATTCTGTCCCTCTGAGTCGGCCCATGGGTTTGTTCACATATACCCCTTTCCTCTTAATAATGAGTATTTCACTTGCTTCACTGCTTTCCATCTCCATGTGGAAATTCGTTTCGACACAGCTGATGGGCCAGGGCTTTGTCCCTGACCACTGGACTCCGGTGGTCTAGCGGCTAGAAGTCAGTGCTCTCACCGCACGGTCTGACTTCAGTCTCAGGCTGGAAACCAAAACCCTGCTTCAAGCTGCTCTAAGCCAAGGCCTCCGGAGGTCAGAGCCAAGGATACCAGTCATGCCTGGACAAAATGTGTGCTCCAGAGGAGAGGGGGGCAGAGCCAGGGGAAGCATCTCTGCCTCCTGTCCAAGCTGGACCTCCAGGGGCTGAGCGGGGAGCAGGGAGCTGGAGCAGAACGGATCCTCAGTGTCACCGTCGGGCTTTCCAACATTCGTGGCGGAGGCCCCTGAAGATACTGGGAATGTTCCCAAGTCTTGGGAAGAGAATGCAGAGGTGTCTCAAGACAGGGGTTAAGTGAGACTTCCCTGTCCTTCTCACTCCCTTCCCTCTCATGCTGACACCAGCAGGTCAGGGCAGAAAGGACTTCTGGAAGGAAAGACAGACGGAAGCACTGGGCCTCCTTCTTTACTCTGAAGAGTCCATCTGCTACAGACTTGAGCTGGAGGAAGGGATGCAATCAAAGTGCATCTACATTTTTATGAAAGATTAATTACTGGATGGGATCAGTATATTCTAAAGCCTCAATATGCCCAAACCCATCCTGCCTCCCTGTGACCTCACTGAATGAGGAGGAAATTGGAGCTCAGAGAATTAAAAAAAATGTTTTTCAACTGCTACTCAACTGGCTAATAAAAAACTGAGACTCTCAACTACATTTTCATTATTGTATGATACCCCTTTTAAAAAATAGAGTGATTTGACTTTTTTTTTTAGCTTTAAAAGACCAATCTGTATGTATAAATACATTTAAATATGTTGAAGTATAGTTGATTTACAATGTTGTGTTAGTTTCAGGCATACAATGAAGTGATTCCGCTATACACATAGATATATCCATTCTTTTTCAGAGTTTGACCTTTCATAAAAGAGTGGAGTCGAGTGAAAAGTTCCCACAGCCTAAGGGCCACCACAAATATGTGGCACTGTAATAAAGCCCGTTGATGAAGTGCATCAGTTAACTTGCATTTTCTGAAGACAGTAAATGCAGTGTTTTGTGTGAATATATGCACCAAGAACAATGCAGCATTTTACAGCGTTCCCTTTATGTATAACCCCACTTGCATATTATTAATATTTTCTGACTAGATTAGAAGTCTTAGAAATGATTTTGCCTGAAATGTTTTAGTTCAATGTCCCTTTGGGGGAGTTATTTTCTGCCTTAATTAACTTAATTGACAAGGCAACCAAGAGAACTAAAATGAAAGGAAAAGAAGAATATTGAAAAAAAATAAGGTTTCCATTTTATTTATAAAGAGCCCCTGAAACTTGAGGTGTAGCAAGTATGCACAGATCTGGAATGTTCTCTTATTACTGAATTCATTACCATTTCATGTACTTGATCAGCCTTATACTGTGCAGTTAAGTTCTGTCTTGAAATGCTATTATTATGATCACCTACCAAAACTTTTTTAAAGCCAGCATTATCTAAAATGGGTTGGCTTCCTGCAATTAAATAAATGCTCTGTGCTTCACACTGCTAGAAATTTTTATCACAAAAGTATGCATTCTATCCCTCTTAAGGGTGGCCATCACATCGGGTTTTGTTTGGAGAAATAACTGAAAATTTAATTCTGTCCCCACCCTGCACTCCTCCCAAAGTAAAACATCTGAACTGTAATCCAGCCAATCTCCCTTCAGAGCTTGGTTCATGAATTTCAGAGGTAAAATCCTGGTCACAGCCTTGGGAACTATGTGGAATCCACATAATTTACTATTTCCTGTGATTCATCAAAATGCCATTCTTCCCAAGAGGCCATTTTTCCCCCATCATGAACACACACAGACACTCACACACACACATACCATAGATAAGTTTAATTATCAAGAATATACAAATAGACTATAATTAACAAGATTACAAGTGTGTTTAGTTATATTAAATTAAACACATCTCTAGACCACTCTTTCTCTGATAATTTTTTTGTCTGCATCCTGTGAGTAACAAATCGAACCTATTTATTAATTCTCTTTAAAAATTACAGACCTGGAGTGAGTGGACTTACCTACACTTATTTGTCACTTGAATAACACAAACTTGTATTCAACTTGAAAGTGCTAGAAAGTTGACTTACGCTTCATAAAAAATTCTCAAACACTTTCAGATCTTATTTTAAAAAGAAAATGAAATAAATGGCAGGAACTAACATGATGATTATGGCACCCCTATTTTCAGTCTCTCTCATCAGTCTCCAGAGTCCTCATATTTCCTTTTGGGCACCAAAGGAATTCCCCACATTCTTGGAGGAACTCCTTTTTCATGTAGCCGAAGGCTTTCACTGAAAACCCACCAGGAGGTTTTACAGAATACAAAGAGCAGGAAAGCCTGAAGTCTGGCAAGAACTCACTTCTCATATACTGTTTGTTACAAAGTTCCAGTCAACAGCAACTGAGATATTTGCTGCCCAAAAGGTTCTTTCTGGTAATCTTTTTTTCCCTGCCCTCAAAGCTCCAACCCCATAGTGTCAAACATCAGCCTCTCTGGAAGCTCAGACAATGTATAACTAAGCTGTGTGTATAAAGAAACCTGAAAATATGGTTCCCCTAGTGCTCATTAGCGGTCCACACATGATGGGTTCTTGAAAGCTCAGGGGTTCTGAACCTGCAAGATGGAACTGCCTTTGCTAGAACTCACAGAACAGAAAAGGCTAGGAAAACGTTCATAGTCTTTTCGCTTTATTCAGAAGCACTGTTCTGACCGCCTCAGCACACACAAAAATATCCCCTCTACTATGTGCCCAGTCTCCTGCTAGTAATTTTGTGCATCTGTATTCCTTTAAAGTAGCAGCGAGTAAGTATGCAGTCCTCTTGACTGAGAATTAATTCATATTAATATGGGCCAACTCTTTATGTACAGATTCTCTCTGTTTTTGTACCCATCATCCCAGTCAGCAAATTTGCAAAACGGGCTTGGATGAGAGACCCATAGACTCACAGAAAAACTGCCAAGATAAAAATAATTTAACACTATTTCATTTTGTAGCATCCTTGCCATAAAAGAATGACCCAAGCTGAACATTTGTCATCATTTTTCTCCCTCTGTATTAAAAAGTTGCTTTCCCCTAGCCATATGTACAGTCTGCGGGTAAGCCCAAACCATGTTTCTCATTAGTTTGAAACACTTCTCTTACTCCAAATTAATCATCTGAATTTTGCTGTCAAGCTCTGTGTCAAGACTTCCATCAAACTCATTTCCTTAATGGTCCCCTCTGGCCATGGACTGCCAGTCGGTCCCTTAAAACATCAAACCCACACATATGCCTGATAACACTCATTTCCAAGGATATTCTAATAAGTTTCCTTACAGGATGATGAGCTTTATATTTGGATGAGAAAATCAGGCAAGTCAAATAAAACAGACAGAAAGGGCTGGGTCCAATGAAAGAGCCTCCTATGGGGAGAGACACTTTATTCTTTTAGTGGAATCTCCATCAAAGAAAGAGGAGAATCTAAGGTTTTAGTAGATCAATCATAACAGAGAGCCAAAAAAAAAAACCTGAAAGAGAAGGAAAGAAAGAAAAAANGAAAATATGGTTCCCCTAGTGCTCATTAGCGGTCCACACATGATGGGTTCTTGAAAGCTCAGGGGTTCTGAACCTGCAAGATGGAACTGCCTTTGCTAGAACTCACAGAACAGAAAAGGCTAGGAAAACGTTCATAGTCTTTTTGCTTTATTCAGAAGCACTGTTCTGACCGCCTCAGCACACACAAAAATATCCCCTCTACTATGTGCCCAGTCTCCTGCTAGTAATTTTGTGCATCTGTATTCCTTTAAAGTAGCAGCGAGTAAGTATGCAGTCCTCTTGACTGAGAATTAATTCATATTAATATGGGCCAACTCTTTATGTACAGATTCTCTCTGTTTTTGTACCCATCATCCCAGTCAGCAAATTTGCAAAACGGGCTTGGATGAAGGACCCATAGACTCACAGAAAAACTGCCAAGATAAAAATAATTTAACACTATTTCATTTTGTAGCATCCTTGCCATAAAAGAATGACCCAAGCTGAACATTTGTCATCATTTTCCTCCCTCTGTATTAAAAAGTTGGTTTCCCCTAGCCATATGTACAGTCTGCGGGTAAGCCCAAACCATGTTTCTCATTAGTTTGAAACACTTCTCTTACTCCAAATTAATCATCTGAATTTTGCTGTCAACCTCTGTGTCAAGACTTCCATCAAACTCATTTCCTTAATGGTCCCCTCTGGCCATGGACTGCCAGTCGGTCCCTTAAAACATCAAACCCACACATATGCCTGATAACACTCATTTCCAAGGATATTCTAATAAGTTTCCTTACAGGATGATGAGCTTTATATTTGGATGAGAAAATCAGGCAAGTCAAATAAAACAGACAGAAAGGGCTGGGTCCAATGAAAGAGCCTCCTATGGGGAGAGACACTTTATTCTTTTAGTGGAATCTCCATCAAAGAAAGAGGAGAATCTAAGGTTTTAGTAGATCAATCATAACAGAGAGCCAAAAAAAAAAACCTGAAAGAGAAGGAAAGAAAGAAAAAAAATATCCGTCTTTCTTCAAAAATGTTAGAATGTAGGACTTCCTATTACTAAACATTCCTCAGTCAAGAAAATTTAAACCTATAGCTTTCTGTGATAGAATTAGATAAACCCACAACTTCAGGGGACGATTTATCATTCTCAATACTTCTTTTCTTCTCATAGGTAAGATCATTGAACAAAGAATGCAAATTACTGTCTTTCAGTTCATGAGATCATTTACAGTCATAAAAGTCTTCCCAGATGTTTTGGTGGGTAAAGAATCTGCCTGCAACGTAGGAGACATAGGAGACCCAGGTTTGATCTATGGGTTAGGAAGATCCCCTGGAGTAGGAAATGGCAACTCACTCCAGTACTCTTGCCTGAAAACAATTTTATGGACAGAGGAGCCTGGTGGGCTACAGTTCAAAGGGTCGCAAAGAACTTAACACAACTGAGAGACTAGGCAAAAGAAGGCTTGATGGATGGGAAGGTCCAACCAATAGTTTGCTTCCACCATAACTAAGAAGCTATCCTGGAAGGAAAATAATGAAGCAAGACATCCTGCTGCTATCACAGTTGCCTAACTTGTACTTTCAGGAGGGCTGAAATTCCACATCAGGTAATTAACAATTCTACAGCCTGTTTCGAAAAGACTCTGGTTGGAGACCTCCCTAGGGGTTCAGTGGTTAAGAATGTGCCTGCAAATACAGGGGACACAAGTTTGATCACTGGTTCCAGAATATCCCACATGCTGTGGGCAGCTAAGCCTATGATGCCTGTGTTCCCTAGATGCTCACGCTCACAGCAAGAGAAGCCCCACTCGCCACAACTAGAGAAAAGCCCACACACTGCAACGAAGACCCACTGCAGCCAAAAATTCAAAAAAAAAAAAGGACTTCTAGTTGGAGTTGAAGTTCTTCGAGAGAAGTTTTCAGGTCCTGGGCTGGGAGTCAGAGACAGTAGTCACTGGGGTGTCTGTATTCTCTTTTCTGAGAATACGGAAAGAAGGCCAAATACTTTGTTTTACTCATTTTCTCTGTGATTACATGTTGAAAAATTTAAATTATCCTTTTTGGAAAGAGAGAAAGGGAACCACATACATGAAAATTTTGGCTTAAGTTAGTTCCAGAAAAGGTGCCAAACACTGGTAACATACACAAAAGAAAAAATGTTACCTTTCTAATCAGAACGGTTGCACATAGTAGCTAATTGATTTGGGGCTGCATTTAAGACATTAGCCTCAACAAGGGGAATACCATTTATAGTCTTTATGAAATTAAAAATAGTAGCTCTGATTGGAAACTTGCTCTCTATCAGCAATTTCCAAAAGAAGATTCAGTCCTGGTGAACTGAAGTAAAACCAAGGACAATTTCTAGTTGTCTAATGAAGGGAAACGTAAGTTTTAGGAGTGTCTGCTATGCTTTCCAGGAATCAACCAACTACTGCCGTGTGATAAAACTCTAGAACCACATTGTATGGTCCAAACTGTTTAGCCTCCCTGGGGCCTAGGACAGCTCTTGGTTTCCGGCATGCCATCAAAAATAAAGGATGACTACCATAAAAAAGAACGAAATCATGCCATTTGCAGTAACATGGATGGACCTACAGATAATCATACTAAGTGAAATACTTCAAACAATGATAAATATCATATGGTATTATTTCTATGTGGTATCTAGAAAAATGATACAAATGAACTTATTTACAAAACAGAAATAGACTCACAGAAAACAAATTTTATGGTTACCAAAGGGGAGAGCAGCGGGGGGGCAGGGGAAGAGGGAGAAAGGGATAAATTAGGAGTTTGGGAATCACACTGCTGTGAAATGGGAATACTGCAGCTTATGCTGTGGGGCTGCTCTGAAGCAGTGCTACCTTGTAGTAAAGAACAGGAAGGTGGAGACAAAGGGACCTACTACTATTACAGCCAGCTGGGGTTGGAGTGGAGGTCCCAGTTCAGATCTGGGCTCTGCCACTTACCCCCGGTGACTATCGGATCAAAAGCAGCAGAGAAGTTAAATTTATGCCTCGATAACAGATGCTTTTGTCTTGTCAAGGAACCATTAAAAATAGAGGTGTTTTTGAGAGGCAGTGAGTTAGAATGAACTTTTCTGGTGCTTTCAATTCATCAACACTCCTACCAAGACCTAAGTGCTATTCCAGTACAGGAAACATCACATTGTACCTTGGAAGTTAGGAAAAGTTTTCTGTGGTTGATATTTTATACAAAAGAAAAACTTGCTCATAAGTAAGGGGAACAGATGAGCCATTTACTTAAGAGAAACTAAAAATATTAATTACACAGATGTGTAAAATAATTTTCAAATCGTAAGTTTTATTTTGAAAGTTTCTCAAATTATTCACTCAAACTAAGCACAGATTCTAAATAACGTTTTCCTTTGCCTGTTAAAGTGGTTTATTTAGACTTAACTACATTTATCAACGTTGGGATTTAGGCTTAAGCAGAAAACACATGGTTTCCTCAGGCACTTGGCTACCTTTTAAGAGAAAAAGAAGTCTCAATACAGCATCATTCAGGTCCATTTCCCAAAGATAGTTCACTCATAACAGAAACAATATCCTCTTGATTATTGGTCTCGCTGATGGACTCATGCATGCTCTTTTTAAAATTTTGTATACATAGATATAAATATATAACTCTATTAGATAAAAATATAGGCACATTATTGAATCTAGTTACCTATACAGATACAAACTTTTCAGCTTTTCAGAAATTGTTCTCCTACTGAATAGCCACAATATAAGAAACCAGCTGCGCCAAAATTCTTTCCTAACAGCACAACTTTTAAAATAGCTTAAACATATATGACATTCATCTGATTAGAATTTCAGTCCCCACTTTAACACAAGCCAATAAATCAATTTTTTCCACCAGTAAATCAGCCTAACAAAAATTTGTTACTGGCTTCTCGACACTTTCTTCATCTTACAAACTTAGTAGCATTTTACAGTGAGAAGGGACTCGGGGGGTTGATCTCCAACTCTTCCTCAAATGCTTGAGCTACCTCTATAATGTGGGGAAAGCTTCCTGATTAAATACAAATTTGTAGGTTTTAATGTACATTTATCTAACTAAGCAATTGGTCAAAATATGAATAGAACATAAGGTCTGATACTATTGTATTTTTGACAATTATGGCAATAAATTCCTCACACATTTGGTAATGTCCAGGCACAGTTAACTGATCCACTACATTTCTGTAATCTAAATCTTAGATTAGCTATTTATTGTACTCTGATCCTTAAAGATAAACTTTAAAAGATACCTTTTTTCCCCAGTGATTCTTAACTTTCAATACCTCAGGCAAACAGAAACTAGACAGAATTGCAACAACACTGGGTAAAGCAAAGGAAAATTAATTTTTGAATATTCCAAATCCAGTAAAGCAACCAGCTAAAAATATGATACAACCAATAGAAAGGTCACAAGTTTCTATCCATTGGAAGTTGTCTTTAAAGTTGATTTTACATCGGGCAGCTTTGCTATATACCTGTGGAGTGGTAGATAGAACTAGGGCTCAAATCCCCATGGACGAGCCACTAAGTCCTTTGTAAAGAGCACAAGTATCTATCTTCTGCTCACATTTGAAGCCTCCATCCTAGGAAACAACTCAAAACTCAGAAGAATCTCTTCTCGATTTATTACATATTATTATTGTGAAAATGCATCACCCTACCACACTGAAATCCTTCAGCCTTCTATAGGACCCCGTTACCCCAGTCATATCCCCAGGGATACAATCCTACCAAACAAAGAGGTGAGGCTCCACAGACAGGGGTAAAAAAAAATGCCTCTGGTTTTAATCCAGTTAAAGGGAATCCAATTAGCAGTGTTTGGCATAGTCCTTAAAATAAAGAGCTGGATTCTACATTTTCAGAATGAAAATGACTATTTCACTTCCTTGTTTGAGGGTAATTGTTATCTTAGATGGTTGGAGATGGAAAATCATACTTCTGTACTTGTTAACTAGGTGGAGATTTATAGAGGATTGTAAACTACTGAGGATAAATGTATGCTGTTACTAGGGTAGTGACCGTAGGAGAAGCCAGGTTGGTCCCGGGACAAGAGCCCAGAGCTGGGTCATTGTACAGGGTCCTGGTCTCTGAAGGGCTCCTGAACTGAACAAGTCATACTAGCTTCTTGAACTTTAATAATCTTGTTGATCAAACTGAATAGTTATTACATGGCTTACTTCATATGAAAGGCTAGAGGAGAGTTCATAGAATAAAAATACTTAGAAAAATTCAAAATGTTTTCTTTGAGACTGTAGGGTAGTATGGAAAAAAGATGGCTTTTAAAATTAATATAGACCTGTATTTTGAACTCTCCAATGTATGAAAATGGGCATCATAATTCAATTTCCCTGAATCTTTCCTTATTTGCACAAAGGTAAAAATTAACTTCACAGAACTGTTAGCAATTACGGGAGAAAACATTTGAAACATTTTGATTTGTATTTCTTAATATCACTCATGCCACTATCAGTTATCAATTTCATACATATATTAATGAAAGATTTTGCTGATTTATTTACTTTATCCATGAATATGTATAAGAGTGTTGCAAATGGAGGATGGATGGATGAAAGGGTAATTTATTTCTTTCTCTAACAAACCAATAGAAACATTGCCAGTGGTCAGCTCTTCCTATTCACTGCAAGGTGGTGTGGAGCTTGTGACAGCAGTATTTCACAGGTTGCGAACTAATAAACAGACAAATATGAATTTAAAACGTCAAATAAAGAGAACCCTTTACCCATTCAAAAAGGATTTGTCTTGTTCTAATTTTTAAAGAATATATAAAATGGAATAGGATGATCAAAAACACAAATACCCTTTATCTGCTACCACTTCTGTTACACCACTGAAACACTGTGATTTAATTACCTTGTCAAACCAAAACAACACGAAAATGAAAGCATATAAAACAAACTGAGACCCTTGATAACTACCATAAAGAAGAATTGCTTAAAGATGATTTTGTGATAAAACCAACTTTGCTGATGATATGATGGATTCAGACAAAAAACATCCCTCTCTTCTAAGGACACGATTTTTGAACAGAAGAAAGGAATTGGCATTTTTCCAAATCCCATTGGCACAAACTTGAAATTAATGTTAGAAAGACTGGAAAGAGGGGATAGATTTTGAGACATGTTCAACTTTCAACTTACTTGGCCATTAAATAATATATAGACAGCATATTAAAAAGCAGAGATATTACTTTGCCAACAAAGGTCCGTTTAGTCAAGGCTATGGTTTTTCCAGTAGTCATGTATGGATGAGAGAGTTGGATTATAAAGAAAGCTGAGGGCCAAAGAATTGATATTTTTGAACCAGGGTGTTGGAAAAGACTCGAGAGTCCCTTGACCGCAAGGAGATCCAACCAGTCCGTCCTAAAGGAAATCAGTCCTGAATATTCATTGGAAGGGCTGATACTAAACCTGAAACTCCAATACTTTGGCCACCCCATGCCAGGAACTGACTCATTTGAAAAGCCCCTGATGCTGGAAAAGATTGAAGGCAGGAGGAGAAGGGGACGACAGGATGAGATGGTTGGATGGCATCACCAACTCAGTGAACATGAGTTTGAGTAGACTCTGGAGGTTGGTGATGGACAGGGGGGCCTGGAGTGCTGGAGTCCATGAGGTCACAAAAAGCAGGACACGACTGAGCGACTTAACTGAAAGAATATATTTCTCCATTCTCAAAATCCTGCATTCAGTCAAGAGGGAACTTTCAATACACAGTGTTGAAAAAACACTGTACAAAACTGCATTTTGTCCTAAGATGACACTCCAGTGGTGAGGCACATTGGTCAAAAAAGATGACAAACATTTTGAAAAAAAATAATAAAAGAAGACAAACTCCACGGGCACAAGACTTGTGCACAAGGCTATGACTCAGAAGCACAATCAGCACCTTTGGTTTATATTTCTGCTACTGCTATCTAGAAATTCCTGATAATTTTTGAAGAAGGAGCCTCACATTACCATCTTTCACTGCACCCTTCAAATCATTTAACCAGTCCTGAGGGAAGACAGAGAAAATGCTAAAATCTCTCCCTAGTTGCGCTTGAAGTTTCCTGATCTATGACTGACCCCTGGGTTTCCCAGGTGGTAAAGAACCCACCTGCCAACGCAGGAGACACAGGCTTGATCGCTGTGTAGGGAAGACCCCCTGGAGCAGGGCATGGCAACCCACTCCAGTATTTTTGCCTGGAGAACCCCATGGACAGAGAAGTCTGGTGGGCTACAGTCCATAGGCCTGCAGAGACGGACATGACTGAAGCGACTTAGCACGCATGCATGATTGGCATCTATGATTGGAGAACTCTGCCTGGACAGAAAAAGAATCTGTCAGTAAAGACCAGTCCTCAACAAAAACGCAAGACTGTTTATATCCAGCTACGTCTCATCGTTTTGCACCCCTTCTCCCTTGTTGGGAGTCTTCCTAGGGGCTCTTGGTTTCCTCCCTCCTGCAACCAACATAATGTGCCCCGTGCCCTACCGGAGAGCACACTCTGAAACCAGAACTCTGTACTACTTTGTCCTTTGTAGTCAACAGCTTGTCACTTCTGTAGGATTTCTACTTCAGGTATTCCTGTCGTTTATTATAAGTTCTGTGATCTGAAAGGAAACCCTCCTGCACTCTTGCTGGGGGTGTAAACTGGTGCAGCACTATAGAAACAGCATAGAGTTCCCTCAAAATTCTAAAAATAGAGCCACTATGGGATTTGTCAATCCCAATCTGGGGCAAACATCCAGACAAAACTACAATTCGAAAAAATAGATACACCCAAATGTTCATCGCAGCACTATTTACAATAGTCAAGATATGGAAGCAATCTAAATGTCCATTAACAGGTGACTTGAGAACTCACAGCCTTAGAGGATGGGCTTATGGTTCCTGGGGGAAGGCGGGCGTGAGGGACAGTCAGGGAGGTTGGCACTGACACACGCACACTGCTACATTTAAAACGGATAACCAACAGAGTGCCCGGTGCTGCTGCTCAATATTATGTTCTCCCAGTCCAAATGGGAAAAGAATTTGAAAAAGAACATATACATCTATATGTATAACTAAAATTAGCATAATGTTATTAATCAAATACACTCTAATATAAGATAAAACATTAAAAAAAAGACCATCTGAAACATGTAAAACCAGGTCAAGCAGCAGTTTGGTCATGTAGAATTATGTCATCCTATTAATAAAATATATAGTTTTATGTCATTTCACCAAGAAAATGTGGAATATATATACAGTGGAGTACAACTCACCCATATAAAAAAAAGGCATAATGCCATTTGCAGCAACACAGATGGACCCAGAGATGACCAAACCAAGTGAAGTCAGAGAAAGGAAGACAAATACCATATGATACCATCAGTACGTGGAACCTAAATGCAACACAAATGTGCCTTTCTACAGAAAAGCAGCAGACTCACAGACACAGGGAACAGACATCTGGTTGCCAGGGGGAGGCAGGCGGGGGAAAAGGACTGGGAGATGGGGGATGGCAGATGAGGACTGATACACAGGACGGATAAACAAGGTTCCTCAGCACAGCACAGGGAACTATCTTCAACTTCCTGTGATAAACCAGAACGGAAAAGAATATGAAAAATAATGTGTATAAGGGGATCTTCCCGAATCAGGGATCAAACACAGGTCTCCTGCATTGCAGGCAGATTCTTTACTGTCTGAGCCACCAGAGAACCCATATATATATATATATATATATATATATATATATCCATATATAGCTCAAGTATTCTTGCCTAGAGAATTCCATGGACAGAGGACCATGGCAGGCTACAGTCCATGGGATCACAAGAGTCAGACACAACTTAGTGACTAAACCACTATATATCTATATCATGTATATATATCTATATCATATATATATAACCTTATATATATATTCACTTTATATAACCCATATATATATATCACTTTGCTGTATAGCAGAAATTAACACAACACTGTAAATCAACTCTACATCAATAATTTTTTTAAAATGTCTTTTCTCTGTAACAGAAAGTTCTGCCACCTGTGATTGTCAGGTGTGTGCTACTCTGGATACAGCTTCTTGCAGGAACTCCTGGAATTGTAGTTGTGAAGCAACTGCATACTTAACATCACTGGCTCTCTTACTAGAAAGGTGTGACTTTACTGACAACACCCTTCTGTTCTTTTTTTTAAAAGTGATGGATTTATGTGAGACCCAGGTGTTTCATGGAGCTGCCAAGAGTTAGGGAACAGCCACGCAGCTCTCTTCTGCAGATGCTTATAAGCATGATTCATGACTCTGCTGCATAGCACTCTCTGGCCATTTTTGGACACTGAAAGGTCAGCAGTTCTGTATCTGGGAGGAACTGCAGACACCTTCAGGCGCCCCGATCCACACCCACAACTGGACGTAAAGTATAGCTGGTCTCTTATCAGACGTGCTCAAGAGCCCTTCCTCCCAAGATGGTGTCATTTGCAATTGCTATTTGTTTTTGTCTTTCTTCCACCAGACAGGGAAGCATCTAGGGCTGGTGAAAGGGAGTCCAGGTCTAGATTCTCTTCTCACCTCCAGAAGAATTATGACCTGGGCTCTTGAACAGAAGGTGGAGTGAAATGGCTCAGTCGTGTCCAACTCTTTGCGACCCCATGGACTGTAGCCTACCGGGCTCCTCTGTCCCTGGGATTCCCCAGTCAGGAATACTGGAGTGGGTTGCCATTTCCTTCTCCAGGAGATCTTCCCAACCCAGGGACCTGGGTCTTCCGTATTGCAGGCAGATGCTTTACCATCTGAGCCACCAGGGAAGTCCTGAACAGAAGGTATTCCCAACCAATTAATTCCACTCCACACTCCTGTCCAGGAGGGTCTCTGGCAGGGTGAAAGGGCAACAGAGAGAGAGGATCCTGGAGTCTCTAGGCTTGCAATGGGTGGCCTCGCGGGGGGCTTACTAAAGAGATGCCAGTTATTGACAAGCGTGGCTGAAAAAAATGGGAGATGAGACCATTTGAAATTAACAGAGGAAACAGTGGCCAAGAACGGTATTGAAATTGATGGTGCTGGTCCACTCACTCACAAAGGGGTGGCAGGACTGAATCTAAACTACACTGGGGAGGGCCAGAAAACGGCTGATATGGTGGCTGCTTAATAAATAACTCTAGATTTAGAAGGTCTTAATGTATGGGCTTCCCTGGTGGCTCAGACGGTTAAGAAACTGCCTGCAGTGCGGGAGGCCCAGGTTCAATCCCTGGGTTGGGAAGATCCCCTGGAGGAGGGCACGGCAACCCACTCCAGGATTCTAGCCTGGAGAATTCCCATGGACAGAAGAGCCTGGCGGGCTACAGTCCATGGCATTGCAAAGAGTTTAACATGACTGAGCGACTAAGCACACACAAAATGTATGCAAACCCCAAAACTAAAGTACTTAAATGTGATAAGAAAGGAAGAAGGGAGGGAGGAGGGACAGAGGGAAATAAAAGAGAGGAACTTCGTGGTCCAGGGACCACACTCTGAGAATCACCACTCTAATCTTTTCTAGGAGATATTCTATTCTACAGTTTTTACAAAGGACATATTGCCTCAGTTGACATCAATCTGCAGAGTAAAAAACCTTTTATTTGCTGTTATATAACCCACAGATGAAGTATAAAGCATGTTAAGCCTTACTTATGATATTTAAGATGCTGGAATTGATAGTTTATAGCTGGCACATAAAAGAATGCAAATCAGAGACAAAATAGATGTGACGGTTGTTCAAAACAGCCTGCAAACAGCCCATCAGAACACATAAGAAAGAGTACAGTCCATGCATGTGGATTTTGCTCCACTCTGCGCCTCACTGACTGGCCTTAGGTCTTAGGCCTGTCACTTTGGGCCATCAGCTTCAGTATTCTTATCTGGAAAATGGGAAGGTCAGAGCAGAATAACTAAATTCCCAAGATGGGCACCATTCTAACCTGGGTCACTGGGTGCCAGTGGAGCCGTTTGTTTTCAGATCGCTTTCCTAAAGCACACTCACCAGGTACCAGTTTGCACCATAAATGCAATTTGGAAAGATAATCCTTAGCAGACATGTCCTTTAACTGTGCTCCTCGGAACACAGCATGCCAGTAGAGACAGTCAGCGTTGTGAGGCTGTTTTGCGCTTGTGTCTTAGGTTTATAAGGAAGTTTCAGTGTCACATCTGTCCTAGGTTCTGTGCAGCTACAAACGACATCAGAGCACACGTGGAAACCTGAAATAGAACTTTCCCTAGTGTGTCCGTAAAGACGATGGACTGCTTGAGCCTCGCAGAGACCATTCTCTATGATAGAAGAAACAGTTGATTACTGGGGGTAATTTTTCAATATTTTTTTAATCAGATATGCCTAGAATCATATTTTGGAATGCTGGAAATCAATCCTGTGATACTTTTCATTAGCATGTCAACATCTCTATCCCTATAAATGTCTATCAACTCTAAACAAATATTTTCCTTCATCATCTCCACAAAACAACAAAAAGGATCGGTGTAGGGGAGTTAAGAATAATCAAAGATATTATTTATATTATTGTTTCAGGGTTAATTTTAGAATTTCAAGCATGTGACCATGAAATTATCATGATAGTATTTTTTAAAACACAGTTTCAGATTTCCTGAAACACTGTACTTTGAAACACCAAATAGAGCTAGAAGACTAGGAAAAAGGAAGAAGGTACCCAGATTATGAGCTTCATTTTTTTCTAATTACTTAAAAATGGATTTGACCAGGGCTTCCCTGGTGGTCCAGCGATTGGGAGTCCACCTTGCAATGCAGGGGACACCGCTTGGAACCCTGGTCCAGGAAGATCCCACACGCTGTGGAGCAACTAAGGCTGTGAGCCGCAACTGCTGAAGCCCTCGTGCCTGAGAGCCCATGTTCTGCAACCAGAGGAGCCACCGCAACGGAAAGCCCACAGAGCACACCTCGAGAGCAGCGCCTGCTCACCTCAGTAGAGAAAGCCTGTGTGCAGCACAGAGACCTAGCACAGCCAAAACCAGCTAAAATCCATACAACTATTTCTTTAAAAACTGGATTTATCCCAAAAGATTTTGTCATTTTTTTTCCCTCTTCCGAGGGTAAACTCTAGGCAAAGCTGAAGGTGTCTGGCCTGGGTTTGAATATCTTTGCAAGTGTTCATCAGCCAGTTTACCTTTGGCAATTTGTTAAATTTTCTGAGTTTCCTTTTTCTAATGTTCTGGTGACTAATTTACTTGAATATACTATCATTTAATCTTTATAGGATTAAATGAGAAGATGTCTGTAAGTCCCTTTCACGATACCTAACACATGATAGTCAATAATTAAAGACATGGCTACTGTTCTTACAAGGGCTCAGTTTCCCCAGAAGCCACATGTTTGTTGGTTTGGTACCAAAGTCACTGCTGTTCACAGTCTGATCAACAAACAGGCTGTGAACAAAACCTCACAGACTGCCTGTGTTGTTCCTCATGTAGAACTTTACAACTACATAAGAAAAATCAGCATTGGCATAGGTCAGCAGACCTCAATTGATCATTTCTGGATCTCTTAATTAG
>SJYQ01104594.1:0-49323 GCA_006410935.1 Redunca redunca
CCTCGACTGTCAGCCAGTCAGCCAGCCAAGTACCAGGCGCCCCTGGAAAAGGACCAGAGGAAGTGAAAGGGACTGGCGGTGGCGCAAAGCCCGGCTGGCAGCACCTGACCGCGCGATCCAGACTCGACCTGACCTCACAGTCGGTCCCGGCCCCACGCCGCTGTATGCCTAACCACGTCACGGAGTCCACACACACACACACATACACACACACACACACACACACTCCTTCCGCAACCTTCCACAAGCTTCCACACACACACACACCACACCTTCCACACACACACCCCTTCCACAAGCTTCCACACACACACACCCCTTCCACAAGCTTCCACACACACACACACACCCCTTCCACAAGCTTCCACACACACACACACACCCCTTCCACAAGCTTCCACACACACACACCCCTTCCACAAGCTTCCAGGGTGACAGCACCAGCAGGACACAGGCGATTCTTACAAGTTAAAGTGTCTCCCCCACCCCCACCGCACACAGTTCCTTCAGGGCGTACCAACTCTTCACCTGCCCTCGGGCCCCCACGGATGCTCTATCGCCAGGGAGGTCTAAAGGGACAAAAAGTATGGTCCTGAGCATCACGAAGGGGAGGCTGCGGCAGCTATCAGATGCTGCCCTTTATCTGGGTAACTCTACCCTGGCCTGGCAGAGCTGGCCCGGGCGATGCCGCTGGCTCTTTCTATTTCTCACCAGCCTGCTCCCTCACAGAGTAGCTTTCCATGCGGCTAGATCACGCTCAGATCACACATGCATTAGTAATTCTGCAGTGGAGGACCTGAACATTAGACGTGAAGGTTCCCTGGACTACAGGAACCACATGAGCCTGGTCGTTGTTAGGTTGGGCTGAAACTCTATCCCTTCATCTCCAAAGGAAAAAATGCACTGGGTTAAGAACTTGTCTGTTTCCAGATACTGATCACCAGCAAGTGGGTTACCCGCCACTGTTTTACTGACAAAAGCAGAAGAAAGTAGCAGGCTGTTTAAAGTACTGTTGGCTACAAGGAGATTTAAATGCATACAACTACGCACACGTCCAGACTCTTGAGAGATCATCAATCTGGCCAACGTCTCCACGTAAAGGCAACTCGTAACCGAGCCCAGGATTTGGTGTATGCTAAGGACTTCCCTGGTGGCTCAGATGGTATAGAATCTGCCTGTAATGCAGGAGACCTGGGTTCAATCCCTGGGTGGGGATGATCCCCTGGAGGAGGGAATGGCAACCCCCTCCAGTGTTCTTGCCTGGAGATTTCCATGCACAGAGGAGCCTGGTAGGTTACAGTCCAAGGAGTCGCAAAGAGTTGGACACGACTGAGCTACTAACACGTTCACTTTCAAGGAACTATTACCCTTCATTTTGTTGTTATTTTAGTCACTCAGTCGTGTCTGACTCTTTGCAACCCCATGGGCTGTAGTCCACCCAGCTCCTTGGTCCATGGGGTTTCCCAGGCAAGAAAACTGGAGTGAATTGCCATTTCCTTCTTCAGGGAATCTTCCCGACCCAGGGATTCAACCCGTGTCTCCTGCTCTGGCAGGCAGATTCTTTACCGTTAAGCCACTTCATTTTATTTAACAAGCGCTAAAAGCACTGCTTCCAGCGTTAGGCCACGCCCTTCCTGAGCTGGAACTTGCACAGAACTAGCTTCAGGAAAACCTCCGACAGGCAGTCCCAGCACTGCAGACCCCACGCCTGGGGCAGGAAGGAACGACGCCTCCAGATTCCTCCATTCCTCCTCCTGCATGAAAATACCCAGCTCTGTGCCCCATCCTGTTGTCAGGAACACCCGTCTCTTGGTTCCCAAGATGACAGGACAGCCCCGACTGTCACCCAGTAGTGACAGATTTGCAGGGCTTTCCTTTCTGGGTGAAAGAACACAGGTGTTGACGCTAATGGGAGATTCAACACCTGTGGCCTAGCTTCACAGAGGGAATTTTAACAGCGGGTACCTGGCGGAGGGGAGAGGAGGCACGATGAAGGGTGAACACAGGTGAGCTTGAGGGCTCTGGGACACCACCAACCTGGGTCCCACGCTCATCTGATTGCGGGGTGGCCTTGGCTGTGTTCTTTAACCACCTGAGCCTCAGTTTCCCTCTCTCAACGGAGTTTGCATCACCTGGGTCACAGAGGTGTGGGCGAGGCCCCGCAGGGGAGGGAGGGAGTCGGCCAGGGCTCAGGCTGCAGGCAGGAGAGGGAATCTAGGGGGTGAAGACTGAGAAGGAGGTGCCACAGAGCAGGCGGGACTTCAGGAAGGGGGAGTCACGGCAGAGTATGGCTCGAGGCCAGGCCTGGGACCCCTAGACCTGGCACCTGCATGCCCTCTTTCACAGAGAGGTGGGAGCAGCGACCCAACAACCCCCAAGAGAAAGGGACAGCAGGAAGACTCGCCAGTGGTACTGATGCTTTTCTCCAAAAGGCTTTCGGCTGAACTTCTGTTGCAGGATGAGGTGTTTGCAAATCAGTTCTTTCCAGGTCTGCACTCACGTCCCTCCCGACCTCCCTGATTAATCAGTGGCCTTATCTTCAAGAGCCAAATATTTAGCTTTAGCTTTAGCTTTCTTTGGGTAGATGAGGGGACCTTCTGGGCTGAGTCACGGTGGCAGAGCACGCCCACCAGGCAAGTCCTCCAGCTGAGTGGCCAAGACTCCAGACCCTTCCTCCCTGTCGCCAGGGAGACCAAGATGCCATCCACACCTGCACGCTGATGTGTGTCCAGAGCACAAATGCACACACAATGTATGCACATGTGCACACAAGCATGTACACAGCATACATATGCCAGCATGCCCCCCACCCCACCCCCAACAAAAGCCCCCTACCCACAGAGTGCACACACACATAGCCTGCCTTGACGGAGAAGGACTGTTCTTTCCTCTGAGAGAAAAAAACATAAAAGGCAGGAGTGGGTGGTTTGAAAACACCTCCCTTTTCTGGCTTCCCGAGAGTCTGACTCAGGAGAAGCCCATTTGCTACCAAGAGTCTCCACATCAGGGATCCAGCCAGCTCCATCTCGCCCCATCCCTTGTCTGGACGACGGGGGCACCACGGCCCGTTAACTGCCCTCAGGCATCTCCTACGGGAGCCCCCTCCCCTAGGGGCTGACGCCTCCCAGGCCATTAGCAGGGGACACAGGCTGGAGGTGACCCACCGGCATCACAAGGGGCTGAGCCGCCAGAGTTAGGGCGCCTTCCTGCCTCAGGCTCAGTAACAACCAAAGCTGCCGCCTGCCACCCTTGGGTGCAGATGTGGGGTTTCAGACCCTGCTGTTTCTCTAAATGCCAGGTCAGCAAGCAGGCAACACCTGTCTTCCTCTCGCCCCGCAGGACTTCTGCTCCGGCTCCAGGCTCCTCCTAGCACACAGACCTCTCCCTGCCCCCACCTGCTCAGCAATCTTTGTCTCGCTCCAGGCAGGAGGCTGGCAGCCGAGCACTGACCACTCACTCACCCTGGGAGACAGCCCCAACGTACAGACGCCTGCCTGCGAGGGGCCAGCTGGTTCGTTTCCTTCCTGCAGCGCCCCAGCCGGCAGGTTCACGACCAAGCTAAGGGTGTGCATCCAGTTGCCAACGAGGATGCTCCTGGCATCGGCTCTGGAAACCAACTCCTCCCCGGTGTCCCCTCCTCCCCCACATGCCAGGGTAGTCAGGCTGTTCAGGGGTGGGGGGCCCCGATGGGCGTGAACCATCCCCAGCTCCTCCTGTGGTGGAGAGCACGGGGCCCCTGCAGAGCCGCCTGAAATGGACACACCCCATGAGGAACTGCCCTGGCTGCCAGCCCACAACCTGCTGCCCCGTCTGGGTCTGTGAAAATGAAATCACCGGGCTGCAGACACCAGGAGCCGTGGGGCAGGTGTGGTCATCTCTAAAGCCTCGCTGGGCCGCCACGTGGTACTGGAGGCGACAAAACTCCAGATTTGTTGCCCAGAAACTGGGCCCGCGGGGGGACCAACGCAAGTCACCAGGCACCTTAGATGAAACAGAGCAGAGCCCTGTCTGTAGAGAAATAAGACAAGCAACGACTACAGGGATTTCTCATACAGCTCAGTGTACTGCATTTAAAGCAGAGTCCTAATCTGCTAAGGTCAGATGACACGCTTGCAACGGACTGAATTGTGTCCCCCCACCCACAAAGGATATGCTCACGTCCTAACCCCCAGCACTGCAAACGGGACCTGATGTGGACAGAAGAGTCACTGCAGGTACAATTAGGTAAGCACGGTCAGGTTGGGGTAGGACACCATCACCCAACCTGCCCGGGGTCCTGGAAAGGGGAGAAGAGCCACATGGCGGGGCAGAGAGACTGGCGCGATGCTGCCACGCTGGGCCACCTGAAGCTGGACAGGAGAGGTGGGCCCTCCCCCAAGGCTCCAGAAGGGGCACGGCCCTGCCCACGCCCTGATTTCGGACTCTGGCTTCCAAAACTGAGAGACAATGCATTTCAGCTGCTTTAAGCACCCCACCCCCAACTCCCCCCGCCCCGCAATTTGTGGTACTTGTTACAACAGCTCCAGGGGACTACCACCATCTTGACATTTTCAGTGTTTAAATGTCTTACCTTTCAGGAACAGACAGTGATCAGGAAGGCAGTTGCTTTCCCAATGACTTCCTTGACAAGACACAGTAGATGGGGCCCCAATTTAAGAAACAAAACTGGTTGAGGGACTTCCCTGGTGGGCCAGTGGTTAAGAAGCTGCCTTCCAATACAGGGGATGTGGGTTCAGTCCCTGGTTGGGGAACTCAGATTGCACGTGTCTCAGGGCGACTAAGCCAGCAGGCTGCAACTAGAGAGAAACACCGGCAAACCCAGAGGCGCCCATATGCCGCAGTGAGGAGCCACACGGCATGGCTAACATGACCTGAGGCGGCCAAAACCAAACATACTTATTTAAAAAAAAAACTCATGGTTATAAGAGAGGAGATGGGGGCCACATTTCCTCTCTCCATTTTTAAAAAATATTTCTGTGTGTGCCTGATCATAGTTGTGGCACGTGGGATCTAGTCCCCTGACCATGGCCCCTGAGTTGGGAGTGTAGGATCTTAGCCACTGGACCACCCAGTGAAGGCCCATCCTCTGTCATTTTTAACCAGGTGTTCATTTACCAGCCTCATCTATGTCCAGGAGAGCAGACAGTGGGAAAACAGAAGTCACAGGCAAGAAACTGCCCCTGTCACTCATCTTCAGGCTGCTGACTGAGGTCCTCCTACTCAGCATCTGACCCCTAGAGGACCCTCCCCCAAACTGTGCCTTCGGAAAGCCCAGGCAGCTGCAGCTCACACACCAAGGGCAGGGACTCAAACCTGTGCTGAATTAAACCGCTCAAGTCCTGGTAGGAACCACCTGGTGCAGCTGCAGCAGTAAGAGGGGATGCGAAGTCACATCTCCACTAACTAAACACGGGCTGTTTGCAGCTCGACACGCACGGCAACACCGCACACGTGCCTTTCACGGGCTTTCCTTTACGACTTACTCCACTGCCAGTCTACATGGTGGTATTATCCTACAAATCGCATGGTAACAAAAAACATAAATAAATAAAACATCTCTGGGAATGAGAACAGAATTTAGGGGGATGAAGTCAGTAAGAGATTAAGCAGATGATTCTACTCCATGGAGCTGAAAGCAACTGATGCCCAACACAGAACTTTCACAAACCTCAGCTGCTAAGACTTGCTTCTAGAATGAAGCCTCAGCAGATCAAGAATGAAAAATAACTTTCTTCTCTCTTCCTGCCATTACTCATCTACTCTTATTGTTTCCTGTTTAGTTGCTAAGCCACGTCCAACTCTTTCACAACCCCATGGACTATAGCCTGCCAGGCCCCTCTGCCAGGGGGATTCTCCAGGCAAGAATACTGGAGTGAATTGCTATTTCCTTCTGCAAGGGGATCTTCCCAATCCAGGGATCAAACCCACGTCTCCTGCATTGCAGGCACATTCTTTACCACTGAGCCACCTGGAAAGCCCATTCATCTATTTACTTTTGTCTTAAAAAGATTTTCAAATCTACTGGTTTATCCATCAGCTGCTCTCTGAATAACCACCACCCTTCCTGATCACAGCTAAAATTCCTGCTGCTTTTTAGCTGCAATTACCCCAGGTAAGCCACGTTTTTCCAGCATGAGAATTAAGAGAACACCATGCAAACCAGAGGCCATGCTTGCAGACACAGCCCCAGGGACGCTTTCTGTCCTCCTGGGAGAGTGAGGAGCCACGCTCATCAGAAACTGCCCCCAACCCCGCGAGTGGAAACACATTTGCATGGGTGCATCCACTCTGAGCCACAGGGGACCCCAGACTGGTCTGGGCACTGACCTGCTCCGTCTCCACAAAGTTGGACACGTGGCCGTCGTCGTTCACGCCGCGGGTGTGGAAGCGAGCGCCGGCACGCTCACAGCTGATGCGGGAGATGAGGCAGGCCTTGGCCTGCTTGTGAGAGGCATACACCGTGCGGATGGCCACCACCCCGCAGATGACCTTCAGCAGCCAGTCACAGCAGTTCACCTGGTGCTGCCTCAGGGGCACGTGCAGCAGCTGGTTCCTGCAAAATGGAGCCCATGGTGACTCGGGCCGCCTCACACCCTCCAGGAAGCACTGCACCCATAGCAAGCAGGGGAGGCGCCTGGGGGCCGTATTCTTGCACTGCACACGCCCCGTGAACTCCATACTCGGGACACGCAGCAAGGATGTCCACGTGCTCTAGAGGCACCCCAAACGGCAGGGCCCCCAGGACGCGGGCAGCAGGAAAGGGCTGCTCCCGGGCATCAGCAGCCGTGACGGGCATCCAGGTGCCCAGGTGCAGGTGTCAGCCAGTCGCTGGGCTTTCAGGGAACCACAAAGCCGCCTCTGTTTACACCACTGACTTCTGCAGTTTTTGAACACAAATCCCTTCAGTAAAATTTAATCATGTTTTATGATGAAAGAATAATGATAAGTGACACATGATAAAAATAATTAAATATATGCATGCTTATTTAAATTATACAGATCCCACAAGGTGAACATGATGAGAGCATTACAAAGCAATGGGAATTAAATAAAAAGGAAGAGATGAACATAAAGCTTAAAGTTCCAGTACTTCCTCCCCAAACCTAGCGGATGGTTCTGGGTCTCTGGCATCCATGGTGATCTTCATGGGATAATAGCCAGTGTTTAGCAAGGGCACTGAGCTTTATTCTAAGTGCTTTGGGATGGATCGATTCATTTCATCCTTGTATCAGCCTATGTATAGGCATTATCATTCACCCCATTTTACAGATGAACAAACTGAGGCACAGAGGAGAAACGTTTGCCCAAGGTCACAGAGCCAGGTAAGCAGCAGCGTGGCATGGAAGCTGTGCTCTTCAGCCCAAGCCTCTCCTGCCAAAGGCCCTACCTATAGCGCCACACCTGCTCACAGTCACACCAGCTCTCGTGTCTCACTCGCCTCCCCGACACCCATGGGAGCTTACTGAGCAGGTGATGGCTGAGAAGTGGGGCTTGGGGGTGGTACAAACCTCAGACTGCTTCCAGACTCTACACACTTCACCCAGGGGACCCGAGCTGTGCAGTTCTGAAGTCCTTAGCACGCTCCCCTGGGAGGCAGGGACCCCCACAGTGCAGCGAGCTCATCTGGATCACAGTGCGCTATGTATTTAAAACAAAAGCACCATTCCTGCCCCGAGCCTTCATCAAAAACGCAGCACCCTCGTTTCTGGAGGAGTGTGCTGGGAGCTCTGACATCCCAGGCAGCTTCTCCAAGCGGCAAGAACAGCCGCTCCCCACTCTCAGGCAGCCTCCTCCCTGACATGGCCACATGGGCACTAAGGGACACACCGGCCCCCCGGGAAGCAGGGCCATGTCTGAGCTCTCACTCCAGGGCGCTGGGCTGCCTGAAGAATGATGAGCACAAAGCGTCAACTTTACAAAAACATCTTCCCCTCTTCTGAATCCCTCTCTGAAATTCAGCTGATAAACCAACTTTACTGTTGTTCGGCAGCTCAGTCGTGTCTGACTCCTTGCAACCCCATGGACTGCAGCACACCAGGCTTCCCTGTCCATCACCATCTCCCCGAGATTGCTCAAACTCATGTCCATCAAGTCGGTGATGCCATCCAACCATCTCATCCTCTGTCATCCCCTTCTCCTCCTGCCCTCAATCTTTCCCAGCATCAGAGTCTTTTCCAATGAGTCAGCCCTTTGCATCAGGTGGCCAGAGTACTGGAGCTTCAGCTTCAGCATCAATCCTTCCAATGAATATTCAGGGTTAATTTCTTTTAGGATTGACTGGTTGGATCTCCTTGCTGTCCAAGGGACTCTCAAGAGTATTCTCCAGCATCAGTTTGAAAGCATCAATTCTTTGGTGTTCAGCCTTCTTTATGGTCCAACTCTCACATCTGCACTAAATCAATTTTAGTCACCCATGTATTAAATCTGCATCAAGGGAAGGTCTCCAGAATGTTCCAGGGTCTTCCAGCTACACAGTGATGGCTGCCATCAGTCAGCAGGGGTCAAAGCAAACTTCTGCTAAATAGACAACTCTAAACAATCCCTGTTGTAGTCACACTGGCCTGACCCCTGTAGGAGGACGGCTCATAACCTTGAAGGAAGAGACCCAAACGTATAAAGGAAAAGAGCTTGCATCTCCTTCCAGGACTTGATTGTACCAGGAAGCAGTTATCGGTGGGGAACAGTAACCACCCAGAAAAACGCCTTCACCCACCAAACCCTCACTCTCATGCACCAGCCACGTCCATTGCTGACCCTATCTGACTCCAGATGTGGGCTCAGACCTTGAACTCAGCACCCCTAATGGTGGGTTCAGGCAGTCAAGCCCGTGACCACACAGTGGGCCTGACTCAGTTGTGGTCAGCTCCACAGGAGATGCCCTGAGCCCAAACACCACGCACCCTCCAGAGCTGGCTTCTCCTGGCCAACTGGAGACAGTCCAGAGTCCACCCAGGGCCTCCCCCTTCCCAAGTCCCTCTCAGTCTTCACTCGATGATTTCCTGCTTTGTCTTTCTCTTCCCTGTGTACCTCAAATCTCCAACCACAGAGCTGGCACAAGGCAGCCTGGGAAGAGTAGGTACAAAGGGTGACATAGATTCCCCAGGCATTCAAGGCTTGTTACAGCTTCCGAGACCTCTAGCCTTGGCTCATCAGGCAGTCCCACCTGAAAATGGCCCGATGGCCTAACAAAGACCCCTTTCATAATCCACAGCCCCTGCATCCCTGAGCTTGGCTCCCTTCAGGAGCACAGACATCCATAAAACGGAGCTAGTGATTCAGACACACCGTCTGGTGCACGTGTGGTCCTTGAACCAGCGGCCCTGGCGCCACCGTGGGCTGCTTGCTGGAAATGCAGTCTCGGGCCCCAGCCCAGTCCTGCTCAGTCAGAATCTGCACTTTTAACAAGATTCACGTCCTTGACGTCTGAGCACGCTACTACCCCCCAAACCCCACATAACCAGAGAACCTAAGGCGATCTGGGGGACAGGGAGCACGGGCACGTATGCAAGGACACTGTGAACCCCTNCATTGAAACCGACAGGTTTGGTTGTGGGATTAACAGCCTGGGACCTGGAGCCAGGATGCCTGGGTTCAAGTTCCCTGCCTCATTCAAGCCTCAGTCTCCTCACCTGTAAAATGGGAATAACAGACCCTACCTCATTGTTTCCTATGAGGAGTACGTGAGTTATGACCCACAGAGAACTTAGAAGAGTGCCTGCTTTACAAATGTCTGTACGCTGGAGGATCACCATGAGAACTGAGGGGACCGGGGAGGCGCTGAGCACAGGCCCAGGGAGCACCGGCAGATGGCGGCACTTGCGATCCTTAGTTACAGAACAGATTTTCCTTCTGGAGTCCACATAAGACCACATTGAACACCCTCCCTGATGCCAGCAGGGGCTAGTTCTCCTCTCATTGTGCAGAGAGCGTGGGCACCAATCACAGCTCCCGCAGGTAACCCACGTGCCTGGGGATGATGCTAAGAGACAGAAGACGCAGGTGCCCATCAGAGCCCGCCCTCTGTGTGAGCGGGGGCAGAGGACCAGGGCCTCACCAGAAGAAGGAGTTCCCCCACTCGGAGCTGTCGTCGCCCTGCTTCTGCGCCCGGATGGTGAGGTCGAAGCAAGACCCATCGTTGGGCCAGGAGAAGTAGAAGACCCCTGAGTTGAGGATCTTCCTCAAGGCCGCGAGGCGGTCCTCCTCCTTGGCCTCTTCCTGGAGAGGGTAAAAGTCGGTGGCGGTGATTTTGTAGATCTCGGCCTCTGGGATTCTGCCCACGGATGTGCAGCCTGTCACCAGAACCAGGAAGCTCAGGGAGGTGCCACCTGGAAGGCAAGTGAGACATGGGGACTGAGGATCGCAGGTTGTGACACGGGCGACGGACAGCTGCAACCATGAGACGGACTTCCTATTCTCTCCCTCACCTCCCTGCACCCCGCCTTCAGCTGAGGGATCTGCCTGCCACCTGAGCCCAAAGCCTGGAGCCATGGTTCCAGAGCCCGGCCCGGCCCACCAGCAAGAGAGCTACCTGGAGCCTGTTAGAAACTGGAACTCTCAGCCCCACCCCACCAGGCCTTGGGGGCAGGGCCAGCACTCTGCTCTTAACAAACATAGGGGTTCCAGGTGGGTCCTCCTCCCACCTCCAAGCCTGAGATACTGCCTGCAGCCTGCCCAGCTCACACCCCAAGCCTCTCAAATCCATCCTCCCCACAAACCCCCAGGGCCCCCAGGGCTCAGTCCTCCAAGCACCACTAATGGAGCAGCCTGATCACAGACCGACATCCTGCCTCTCCCCACCACGCAGCACAGAGTCCAGCCGCTCTTATGGGCCATCTCTGTGGCTCCCTGGAGCAGCCTGATCACAGACCGACATCCTGCCTCTCCCCACCACGCAGCACAGAGTCCAGCCGCTCTTATGGGCCATCTCTGTGGCTCCCCCAAAGCACCCTTGCACCCCTGGACTTCTGCCAGCAAGACCTTCCTTCCCACTCACTTTCCTGTCCCCACCCTCTAGACCAGCTGGGACTTCCTTGATGTCTCCACCCACCCCACCCTCTTCCCAGAACTCCTCTCCACCCTTCTGGGGTCAAGTCGGCAGCACCTCCTCCAGGGAGCCTTCCCTGCTCTCCTGAGACACCGCCAGGTGCCTGTTAGACACTGCAAGGAGCACTCAGATGCTCCCTCTTAGTCCTCATCACACACAAAGCTAACAGCCTCCTTCCCTGCACGTGTCCCCCAGCCGACTGGGGGTTCCTTAGGGACAGACTTTGTTTGGTTGTCATATCCCGGCCAGCCGGCACTTCACACAGCAAGTGTTTGATGAAAACGTCCTAAATAGGCCAATGAGACAGCAGCTCAAGCCCCCTCGCCCCCTCCCCGTGAAAGGCTACCCCAACCACTGCGGACCCTGTTGTTTGGAGGAAGAGAAACATCCTCCTTCTGGGGACCCCACCACACCACCCACGGCTGTTTTCTGTTCCATGTCCCCAGGGTGCAGCAGGTCCAGGCACACAAAGGTGCTCGAAGACACGTGCTGGGGGCGGAGACGGTGGGGACACTGACCCACTGCCCTCTATTTCAGGAGAAGGCCCAGGAGACAATTTGGTGGGTAACTGGCCTCGAGGGGCTGGCGTGATTCCGGCAAGCCAGCCAGAATCCTCGTCCCACTGAGGTTTAAGGGACTCACTCCCATCAAGACCTACTCCGGATGACCCGTGGTCACCGTCTGGAGCCGTGGTGGTCAGCGTTCTCAGATCTCTGGACACTCCGCTGAGACCCCGAAGACTGCCAGTCTCTCTGCTCACCCACCCTAGATCCCCTCCTCACACTTAACAGGAAGACAGCACTGCTGGGGGCCAGGGAACGTCAGGTTTCATTAAAGACCCCTTCATTCAATAAATAGGTCACCCACTCTGATAGGCTTCAGGGGTAGGGGAGGAGGTCACATAAAAAAGGCGACCATACTGGTTCACAAACCACCTCTCCGGTCATGTGATCAGGAAACCTTTATTTTTGGCTGCGCTGGATCTTCGCTGCAGCGCGGGCTTCTCACAGCCGAGCACAGGCTCCAGGGCGTGTGGGCTTCAGCAGTTACAGCACACGGGCGTAGCAGCTCCTCTGCGGCCTGTGGGATCATCCCGGACCAAGGCTCGAACCAGCATCTCCTTCACTGGCAGGCGGATTCTTTCCCACTGAGCCACGAGGGAAGCCGGGGAAACCACTTTGAAACAACATAATAAGGCCGTCTATGGGGTCGCACAGAGCCGGACACGACTGAAGCGACTTAGCAGCAGCAGGAATAAGGTGGTTATGGCTGTGGACAGTGACAGGGGTCAGGGGCCGAGTCTCTTAAGGAGAACCGGTGTCATTTCTGGAAAACAGGTGGGGTTTGTGTGGGGCTGACGGCCTGTGCTAGAACCAGCGCGCAGGCATCTCATCTTCCTCCTCCCGTGGGCTCAGCAGGGGCAAGGCGGAGTTCAGGAACCATCCCCTCGCACAGGCCAGAGGACAGCCCAGTGGTTGAGGCTGCTCGCACGAGACAGGACTCCGGAAAGGGGCGGGTCCCGGGGGAGGATGGGAAATTCTCCTATCCCTGCATCCCCGTCGTGCAGTGGGTTTCTAGCCCCGCTTCCTCAACATCCTCTGCGTGGGGGGACCGAATCCCTGGCAGGAGTCCCAGGTTGCTCTGAAGACAGCAGGCACTTTCTGTGCAGGGCAGTGGCCCGGGGGAGGCTCGGAGCGGGCGTGCGACAGCAGGCGTGAAAAGGCTCTTGAAATAAATGAGCGCAAGAGGAAGGGCTGTCACCACCGAGGAGGCAGGCTCCCAAGTCCTGGGCCGAGGGGCTTGGGAGAAGATGCAGGAAAGAGCCGCTGCGTGGGAGCAAGCTGGAAGCAGATGCTTTAGTGACACTCAGTCCTCAGGGGTGCTTACCGTGTGCCAGGCACCGCTCCACAAACCTGCTCCCAGCACTCCCAATGGGGAGGTCCCATTTTACAGGCAGGGAGATCTAGGCACAGGGAGAGTGAGTAGCCTGCCCAAGGCAGCACAGTGGGGAGCTGGGATTCAAAGCCACTTTCTAGCTCACCCCAGGCAAGTCACTCAAGCCAAGTCTGGTTCCAGGGCCCGGGGGGCGGGGTGGGGGGGGGCTCCTGACCACGTCCTTGCCAAAGTGCAGCCAACCTGTCTAAGAGCACCGCTGCTTTAGACTTGGGGGCTGGCCCGCGAGGAGCTGAACTGCCTGTCCAGTGCACCGCTCACCTCTGTTGGACCCAAGATGCAAACATGGGTCTCACCTCGGCCCAGGCTCCGTCCAGCCCTGCAGGCTGGTGGCCTTCAATCACTTCGACTGTTGTCTAAGAATTGTGGTTGGCCAATGCTCCCCTGGCTCATTTTCAAATTGACACCAGAAGTTTTCATCATTAGTTTAAATGGTTGTGAGTAATATATTTTCCAGCATGTGCTAAATATTGACGTGTAAAAATAAAACTGTTGTGGGCCTCTGTACCAGCATCCAGAGGAATCCAGGTGGTGATTTATATTCATCATCATCTATTTTTTTTTAAGGAATCATGAACAAGATCTTCTTGAACAGATGGGATTTTTACTCCTATTTGCCGTCCACTTTCCCCACGGAATTTCATCCTAACATTACATTCTGTGCTTCACTCGATCATATTGTACAGCACTTTGATCCTAAAGTTCTGAGTCTTTAAAAAGTTTTTCTTCGGGCTTGAGTTATCCTTACAATGATTTTCAGTAGAGATTGGTCAAACAGTGTAAACAAAACATTTTTGTTAAATGATCATTTAACATAAAAAGTAAAGATTTGCTGGAAAGGCTTCTCTTAATGAGATGAATGGTATTTCTCGTTCATGGGCACATATTTATTGGTAGAATGAAACTAGATTCCAATTCTGGTTCTATTTTTCATTTTTATAGATGTAAACGCTGAGGAACCTTGTTCGCCTTGATAAACAGATGGCAACAGAAAGGGCTTCATTAGAGAAACGTCACTCAATTCTTCAAAGTCCTTCTGAGTTATATGTTAAAAGAAATCTCAATGAATTATTGACACAAGTGCAGTTAATGTGTCAGCTGACACCCCACTTACTTCTTCCATTTTGTGGAAAGAAAACAATTGACTGTCATCTGACTTGTCAACAAATCTGTCACTAGTCACTGAGGTGACTGACTTGCTCAACTGCTGACAATATTCCGAATTGTCCCTTTGTTTGGCAACCTAGAGGCATTTACGTCTGGAACAACACAGCATGGTGAGATGCTGTGCGAAATAAGACAGCAAAAGGGTGGTTATGGATGGAACAGGGAGGGTGAGAAGCCAGCTCCACATCCCAGGACATTCTTAGGCAAACTGATGACCGGGAGGCGCTGAGGAGCAGACGTTGTTTTCCTCAGATCTAATCACGTCCGTGCTCACAGTCTCCGTGACCCCAAGAAAACAGACCCTCAGCCTGGCAAGGGTCAGTCAGTCCTGGCATCACCACGTCCCCCCATCTGTGTAAGAGCCCCCTGGCTCTCATGGGCTACAGGAGGTGGGGAGTAGAGAGCAGGGCTGTCAGGATGCTGCCGGCCTGTGAGCCCACACAGAAGGTAAAACTGAGGCTGGTGGGACTCACCTGCCCCAGGCAAGGGAGAAATCCCCTCTGAGGTCACCTTGAGCACGGGATCCCAGCTGTGTTTTCAGTAACTCAGGATCAATTTTCTCACAGCCCGGAAGTGAAATGGGCCTTGGGGTGGGGGTGGGGGGGTGGGGGTCTCAGACGTCATCAGTCAAGGCTGAGTCCAGGGCCTTGAAACCAGATAGGATGTTGAAGCAAGGCAAAGACAAAAGCCAGGCTCGCCTTGGCCTGAGAAGAAAGGGCTCCGCACGCCTTTCAACAGCCTGTGGGGCCTCAGGCAAGCCTTAGGCCGTCTCTGGGCACCAGACAGGCTCCCCATCCCTTTTAGCTCCGACTCTCTGGTTCCAGGGCTCCAGCTACAGCAAGACCATGCCAGGGTCAGAGGATACTGGCCAGAGTCAGGTGAGGTCGTGGCAAGGGCAAGAAATGGGTCACAGACCAAAAAGACGTCTACGCCAGAACTGGGAGGGCCAGACCTGCACACAGAGGCAGCCTGGGTGAGCAGGGTGGGGCAGTGGATTGCAACTACCTCAATATAAATATGGGCTTCCCAGGTGGCTCAAGGAGTAAAGAATCCACCTGCCAATGCAGGAGATACAAGGGTTCGATCCCTGGGTCAGGAAGATCTCCCCTAGAGTGGGAAATGGCAACCCTGTTCCAGTATTCTTGCCTGGAAAATTCCATGGAGAGAGGGGCCTGGTGGGCTACAGTCCATGGGGTCTCAAAAGAGCCGGACATGACTGAGCACATTATATATACGTGTTAACTGGGATGGGGTTTCAGTTTGAGACAATGAAAAATGTTCCAGAGATGCACAGTGGTGATAGCTGCTCAAGAACATGAATGGCCTTCATGCCACTGACCTGTAAAGCTTAAATGGTTAAAATGGTCACTTTGAGGGACCTCCCTTGTGGCTCAGCCGGTAAAGTACGTGCCTGCAATGTGGGAGACCTGAGTTCAACCCCTGGGTTGGGAAGATCCCCTGGAGAAGGGAACGGCTACCCATTCTACTATTCTGGCCTGGAAAATTCCATGGACTGTATATAGTCCACGGGGTTGGGAAGAGTTGGACATGACTGAGTGACTTTCACTTTCACTAGTGGTCCAGTGGCTAAGATGCCACGCTTCTAGTGCAGGAAGCCTGGACTCGATCCCTGGTCAAGGAATCAGATCTCACAGGATCTGATTGCAGGATCACAACTAAAGATCCTGCAAGCCACAACCAAGATCAAAGATCTCGCATGCCATAACTAAGACCAGGAGCAGCCAAACAGATAAATAAGTAGTTTTAAAAAATGGTAAATTTTATTATCTTATATATGTTAGTTGCTCAGTCATGTCCAACTCTGCAATCCCATGGGCTGTAACCCATCAGGCTCCTCTGTCCATGGGGTTCTCCAGGCAAGAGGATCCCACTGGAGTGGGCTGCCATTCCCTTCTCCAGGGGATCTTCCTGGCCCAGAGATTGAACCCGGGTCTCCTGCATTGCAGGCAGATTCTTTACCATCTGAGCCACCTGGGAAGCCCTATCTTATGTATATTTCATCACAATTTGTAAAAACCTCCAAAACCTCAATTTAGAAATCCTCTCCCTCAAGAGAGCCATCTTCAAAGCCCAGCTCCAAGTCAGAGCTGTCTGGGAGAAATTCCAAGCCCTGCAGGGACAGGTCCCGAGTTTCATCCAGCCGTGGCCACTCATCATCCGGCTGGGAAGGTCGGGCGCCGGGGCCACCATGAGTCACCAGCACACACAATGGTTCATTCAGAGACGGTGCCGGGTGTGTTCTGCATTGGAATTTCTCTGTTTGCTCAGCCTAGGAGTTCTCTCCCCAGCCAGGTATAAGGGATCTCAACCATGGGTGCCTACACACCAACCCCCTTCTTGACTGCCGGTCAGGGATACTCTCAGATCTGTGAACAGAGGACCTGGGAGCCGACGCTTCCCCACCTGTGAAGTCGGCAGCCGTGGCGGGAGGAGCCCGAGCCGCCCAGCCCCACCCCTTACCAGCGAGCTCAGAATCCTGAATACCTGGATCTACCAGGTATCTGTCCCCTCCCTGCCGAGAACATGAGCGCGGTGAAGGCAGCGGTGTGCTCGCTGCTTTCACCAGCTTCCAGGAGCCGGCTGAGCACATCGCATCCCAATTCCATCCTGGCCTGAAACCACCCACGCTGGATACACTTACGCGACGGAAACTGACAAACACAGACTGTCAGGGATTCCCCACCAGAGAGCCGGACGCCAAATAATGACTGGCCCACCACTGGGTATAAGAGTTAAATTATTAAGACTGATGGCCATTTCCTTTCAAGACTTGCTAGAGAATACTGCATTTTCTGAATCTCAAAGGACTCCTAAAGACTGTCAAAGGTCCCCCTCCAGAGACGATCCATCCTGCAATGACTACCACCAGGAGTCACAGACCCAAAGGCACTCAGCCTGGGCTGCACGCCTAGTTCTCCCTGAGACGCCCTGCAGGACAGCCCTTCGTACCCACTCAGTACCCAAGTTCAGTCCATGTTCATTTTCTCATATATTGATAAAAATCTTCAGAACTATGTAAGATGGAAATGAGGCAGTTTTCCTGCTTTTAGAGGTGTGAAAACAGCCCTCGAGATATTGAATGAACTAAGAAGGTCAGTCTGTCGAGAAGCTGCAATTAGACTTGAGGAGGGCTGTCTGGTGGAAGGCTTACAGGACTGTCAAGTACAGCTTTACAGGCTGTGCACTGCCCAACTCCAGGAAACACAGTTCAACAGAGACCTCAATGTATTCAACCCCCAAGGCTATGAAATAGGGAGGCTTTGAGAGCTTAGGGGAAAAGGGAGTTAAATCCCTATAATCATTGGGATAAATTTTTTTTATAACAATACTCTCACTTTCTATGCCTTGTATTGTGTATGTGTCAGGAAGCCCGACTCTCATATCCATACATGACTACTGGAAAAACCATAGCTTTGACTATATGAACCTTCCTATATTCATTGGAAGGACTGACGCTGAAGCTCCAATACTTTGGCCATCTGATGCAAAGAGCCAACTTATAGGAAAAGACCCTGATGCTGGGAAAGACTGAAGGCAGGAGGAGAAAGGGGCAACAGAGGATGAGATGGTTGGATGGCATCACTGACCCAATGGACATAAGTTTGAGCCAGCTCTGGGAGATGGCGAATGACAGGGAAGCCTGGTGTGTTGCAGTCCATGGGGTCACAAAGAGTCGAACATGACTGAGTGGCTGAACAACAATAGGAAGCACAACTCCAGGGCTTATCATAGGGACTCCAACCCCTTCCTGCTAGCATTTCAGAGAGGAAGGAGGAACTCTGCGCTCTCCATGGAAATCTAAGAACTTCTGGATATTTCTTAATTTCTAACATAAAAGGCTGTGTTCACAAAGGTAGACTGAAAGAGAACAACTGCCCCAGGTTAATTAAGAACCTGAGCGGAAGTCTCTCTCTCTGTGCAGAGACCTTCAGTCTAAAAGAGTCAAAAGGGGGCCCACCTCCCGCTCGGGCTGGTCATCCTGGTGGCAGATGAAAGCTGGAATTTCACTCTGTACTGCCAGCACCCTCAACAGATGGGGAAGAAAACAAAACACATCGTTTTGTCCTGGGATAGGGACTTGCAGACGGAAAAGAAAATCAAGCTCAAGCCAAACATTCCTCAGCGTAACCGAAGAGAACTGGAAAAACTCGATGACAAGGCCCAGTCCTTCCATCCTTCAGACTGTTGATCAGTCGCTCAATCGTGTCTGACCGACTCGTTTTGTGACCCCATGGACTGTAGCCCGCCAGGCTCCTCTGTCCATGGGATTCCCCAGGCAGGATTACTGGAGTGGGTTGCCATGTCCTCCTCCAGGGCATCTTCCTGACTCAGGGATGGAACCCGAGTCTCCTGCATTGATACGTGGGTTCTTTACTTCTGAGCCACCAAGGAAGCCCGCACCCTTCAGATACCCTGGGCACTTTCAGAAAAGTGTTGAGAAAGGCCAGATAATCCTGATGTTCCAAGTCAAACACACTCTCACCACCCTCAGGGAGCCTTCACAGGGCCCCCTGGAAGGTGACACAGGCAGGCAGGGCTGGGGTGTTCAGAGGACACCAGACATGCCAGGGACCAGGGGCTGTGCCCGCTGCCCCTCGGGGGGAGGAGCGGGCGGGTGGGGGGCCACAGGCAGGGAGGAGGGCCTTGTCTGGTTCAGCACTAGGAGCTGGTCACATCTCTCCACTCCCTGTCCTGGGATGAGCCTGCCATAGCTGGCACCCACAGACACCCTGGCTCACAGACACTGTCTGTGGGGGCTGCCAGCCTTCCCTGTCAGGACCGGTTTCCTAGAGTTGATCTCCAACCTCAGCCCAGGAAGACAAGCTTTCCCCTGGGATACAGGGAAGGTACCACTTCCCTGGTCTTGGAACCTCAGCCTTCCTGCCCCTTTCAGGACAGAACAGCCTAGCCGGTGAAGGCAGCCCCTGATGCCATAAAAAAAGGAGTTTAAAACCTAGTCACAAGTCCAAGGGGCTTCCCTTGTGGCTCAGCTGGTAAAGAATCTGCCTGCAATGCGGGAGACCTGGGTTCAGTCCCTGGATTGCGAAGATCTCCTGGAGAAGGGAAAGGCTACCCACTCCAGTGTTCTGGCCTGGAGAATTCCATGGACTGCAAAGTCCACAGGGTCGCAAAGGGTTGGACACGACTGAGCAACTTTCACTTTCACAGGTTCAAGAGGGAGGGGGCATATGTATACCTGTGGTTGATTCACGTTGCTGTATGGCAGAAACAACACAACATTGCAAAGCAATTATCCTCCAATTAAAAATAAATACATTTAAATTTTTTAAAAGCCCACATGCCACCAGCAAGTCACCGATGCAAAATGGGCCATTAATTTACACACAAGAAAAATATTGCCAATCATAATTGTAAAATGCCAACAACTGTAACATATCTGAAACACCCAGATGTTATAATATAAAAAAATGTGTCATAGAATAGAGGGATTACAACTCTTAAGCTTCCTAACAGTTCCAGTTCCTACCTCAAGTTGTTGGGAGAGCTGAGTTACTAAATTAAAACACTTAAAACTGGGCCCAGCAGAGTAAGCACCACACAAGGTCAGCTGTCATCTTCACATCCTCGTGATTGAGGAAAAGCCGCAGGAATTTTTTATAACCTCAGAAAATAAAAATCATGGCAAGGGGGAAAAACAAACCTACAGAAGCCCTTGGCAGGCAGCACATCTTCATGAAAAAAATTTAGTAAGTGTTTAGAGGCCACTAGATCCAGGTTTCAATTCTAGCTGAGCTTCTTGGGCAAGTGATTTTTACCTTCTGTTTCCTTTACTGAAAAGGAGAATAAAGACACAGTATCACGTTGGCTTGTTTTTAGGATTAAAGAAGCTAATGTACACTTAGCCATTGGCACAAAACAGATATTTAATACATGCATTTTGTCATGTGGGTACTGAGTGTTTTTCCTAAACACTGTTTGGAGATGATCACCATCATATTTCAGAGGAAAAAAAAAACACCAGATTAAAGAAAAAAGAGCCAGAAAAGTAATGGCAAACAACTGTGCTATTCTGTCTGCTGTGAAAATCCTCAGACCAGGGAACACAGCTGCTGTGTGGATGTGGAGATGAAAACAGCTGCTGTGTGGATGTAGGCTTGGGAAGAGCCTGCCTTTGAGCAGCTCACAGCCTGATCTGATCTTGGCCCCATAAGTCACCAGAGACACTGGGCAGGGACAGTGTAAATCAGATGGCAGAGAGGGGAGGAAGGAGGGGGTTGCTGAGCCCCAGCATTGCATCAGGGCTCCTGTGAGGCCCGGGAGTGCACAGGTGACCGAGTGGCCTCATGGGGAGACTGTGACTCCCCAGCGGCAGCCGGGTCGATGGCTCAGCCCCTCGCGTCTTACACCAAGCAAGGATGCCCGTGCGTTCCTGTGAGTCCTCTGCCCTTTCCAGTCGGATCATGTGGCCCAGCTCTGGAGCTCTTTTCCTTGCTCTCGCTCACACCCACCCTCAGTGCCCAATGGTCAGGCGCTGGTGGCTTTTCTCTCCTTGCCAACGATGCCCCATCCCAGCTCCACTCCATAAAGACACACTCAGCAGATCCAGGGACTTCTGACCTCCGACCTCCGCCCCCTTCTAGAATACAAATCCCCTGTAAAACAACACACCAGCCCCTGGGGAGACACCCCCCGGCCCGCCCCCCCCCNTCCCCCTCCCCCTCCCTGAGACCAGGCTGGAAGACCTGAGATCCCAGCAGGCACCCAGAGAAGGTAAGGTCCTCTGTGCCCAGGGTGGAAAGGAGTGCCAACAGGGGAGGACCAGGCTCTCACCTCAACCTCTGCCCTAGCCTGGAGGAGCCGGCTCGGCGAAATAAACATTTTAAAAGAGGGTAGCTGCTGAAATAAAACAACTAAATCCCACAGCCTCTCCAAACTCACGTAAGAGAAGCTCTGCCTGACACTTGAAGTCTATAGCCCCAAGCGTGTGACAGCTGCCAGCCTCCACGCAGGTACTCACCGGACTTCAGCCTGAGCTCCCCCAGGCAGCCATAAGCATCGGTGAGCTTCCCGTACTGGCCTTTAATGACCTCCTTTTCTTCCGGGGCTGCGGGAGAAACACAGCACAGACAGCATCAGCCAAACCTCCCGGTGGAGTTCATTCACTGCAGCTTCCGATGCGGCTCCCACCCACTCGGCAAAGAAAACGCAGAGTCGGTAGCTCGGCCCCAAGTCATCTGTGTGGAGGCTTGTGGATCAGCAGATCGCCGAGCTCCAGGGACTAAGACCTTCCCACCTGCTGTCTGAAAGCTCCAGCAGCGTCCCGGGGAGGGCTGCAGCAGTGGAGGGGAGTCCTCGGCCCGTGGAGGTGCTGGGTTTGAGGTGGGAGCAGGTGTCTCAGGCCGGCCCCGTCCCTCGGTCCTGCAGCCCACGTGCTCAGAAACAGCACTGAGTCATCGCTCCCTGATGGGGAGGACCTTCCTTCCTAAGTATCGTCCACCAGAGGCCACATCGTGCAAGTGCTCACCCGCCCCCCCGGGACCTGCTAACACACAAGGGCTGAGCAGGAGGCCTAGGTGACGCTGGTGCTCCAGGTCCGGGGCCAGTGAATCCCAAGGCAGGCTGATGAGCAGAGGTCCCCGGGGTCTTCAGAGTTACTAGAAACACCCAGGACAACACACCTAGCCTGCTGAGAAGCAGAGGAAAAACAGGCAGAGGGAAGGACCAGGAAAAGTAGGGAGCCCTTAACCTTGACAGTGATAGCACAGACACCATTGGAGGCGCCACAGGCTCTTACAGGGACCAGGCCTTTGTTCCCTTTTCTCAGAAGAACGTTTCTAAATGCATAGAGCAAAACACACACACGGACAGATCCTTAAATAAGGGCCCCGCAAATACCATTAGGGCGGCTTGCTATGGAAGCAAAAACTCAGCCTCAAATGAATCCATCCAGTACAAGGGCTCTCCAGCTGGGGAGAGAGAGAGAAAAGCCTGGCAGACACCACAGCTTCACAGATAGGTTTTGGGGGGCTCTGTATCTCTAAAAAGTGAAAGTGAAAGTCGCTCAGTCCCACATTGTAGGCGGATTCTTTACCAGCTAAGCTACCGGGAAAGCCCTATAATCTCTAAAATTGTATGCAAAATTTTTGATGTATATTTTTATGAGAGTGGGATCGTAATTTTCATCAGAATCTTCAAGGAGCTCTAAGGTTAAGAACCAGTTTAATAAATGATATTTTCCTCCAAAATTCACATGACTTTTTCTAATTAGGGTTTTTTGCTGGGGGAGGAGGGAGCAGAGTAACCTAAAGGTAATTACCCAAAGCTGGGGCTTCCCTGGTGGCTCAGCAGTGAAGAATCCACCTGCCAATGCAGGAGACTCGGGTTCAATACCTGGGTTGGGAAGATCCCCTGGAGAAGGGAACAGCTACCCACTCCAGTCTTCTTGCCTGGAGAATCCCATGGACTGAGCAGCCTGGCAGGCTACAGTCCATGGGGTTGCAAAGCAGCCACTAAACAAGTGTATATAAGTCAGTCCCAGTCTCCCAATTTACTGCACCCTCCCTCGTGTCCACATCCTCTCTCTTCAAAACTAGCAATCGCTTCCCTCCAATCCCTGCTTGCATCTTCACATCTCATTCTCTCTCCCTCTCCCGCCTCCCTCTTCCATCTGTTAAGGACCATTGTGAGTACACTGGGCCCCTGGATCATCCCCAACAATCTCCTATCCCAAGGCCCTTAGCTTAACCACGAGTGCAAGGCCCCTTCTGCCACATGTGGGAACCACTGCAGGAAGTGGGCATCAGGACGGGGGCACTGAGGGGCCCACAGATGGGCACGACCCACTTCCTGGAGCCCACAGGTCTTTGCCCCAACAATGATGACAATGAGGAGGACGAGGCAGCCTTCCCACCCACCCCGGTCTGCTCCCCGAAGAGATGAAGGCCTCCTCCATCCAGGTGATGACGAGTCCGCCGTTCAGGGACAAGCCTGGTGCCACCTGTCTATGGACCCCTCCTGGAAGTGGCCTGCTCCCTACTCTAGGGCAGGTGAAGCCTGTGAAATCCCATCCCTGCAGGTGGAAGCAAACTGCTCCCTGCAGGCCTGTTCAGGGCCACACGTGGTGTCTCCTGGTCTAAAGAGAGAGAGGTAGACAGGCAGCTCCCGTCCTCACTGCGGTGGACATGTTGATAGATGCAAGAGCATAATTCTGACACACACACACAAATCATATTTCAACCCACAAAGCTTTACAAAGCCTTTGCACAGAACCCTGAAGCCAGGGTATCATCTGGGTCTCACCCTACTGACCCTAAAACGAGGAGGTCTTTGTGCCTTTATGTCCCTCTGCAAACAGTCCTGACCAAACAAACAAAACCCTGGGAAACTGCCGGCCAAAGGAACCTGGTCAGATCCACACTTCAGAGGTGGAAATGGGACCGCAGGAGAAGCTGTGGGAACAGAACTGACCCCCTGCCCTGCTGGGTCACAGAAGACAAGCACACACAGCCGGTCCCCCTGCGCTGGGAAAGTCAAACAAACACAAATTTAAAAAAGGCTTTCTCATCCTATTTTAAAAACAAACAAGCACAGCACCACCAGGCCACCTTGTCCCATCCGAATCCTGTAAATGATCAACTCCTTAATACAGAATCAGCACCATCATCCCTGGCTTTCACACAAGGCACCTCACGGAAGGTCACAACCTGACTGCACATGCCAGGCTTGGGAGAAGATGCTTTTCCTCCATCACAAACAGATGAACTGTAAACAAACCAGGGGGCTTAAAACATCGAAACTTTCTCAGCTCTCGAGTCTGGAGGCTGGAAGTCTGGAAGCAAGGTGTCAGCCCGCCACCATCCTCTGAAGGCTCCAGGGAGGGTCCTCCCCCTCCTCGTCCTGGCTGGTGGTGGCCATCAATCTGGACCTTCTTTGGCCTGCAGCTGTGTCATTCCAACCCCTGCCTCCTTCATCATGTGGCTGTCTTCTCCCGGTGTGGCTCTGGGTCTCTCTCCTCTTGCAAGGACACTCATCGCATCGGATCGGGGGCCCACCCTACTCCAGGATGACCGCATCTCAACCTAATTACACGAAGGACCCTATGTCCAAACATGGTCCCATTCTGAAGTATTGGAAGTTAGGACTTGCATGTATTTTTGGGGAACACAGCTGAACCCATAAGATTCAGTAACCTTTTCCTTCCATTAGCCAGCCCTGTTAAAAGTCCAGACTCTCTGCAAAGCATCTCTCCTTTTCTCCAGGACTTCCCCTCCAAGGCTCCTTCCCACCCCTGTGATGTGTAAGTGGGTCACGTCCCACGTCAGGGAGACAGGGCCTCCTCACTGAGCCCCCAGGACCCCCAGAGGCCTGGCCTCCCAGGCAACCTGTTGCAAAACTGCCCGACACCGCCGCTTGCCCCAGATAACCGTATTTCCTCACTTCGTGTCAAAGGAAGAACAAATCCATTTTGCTCTTAAAAGGGAGCTCACAAACCAAAAGCCTCAGGCAGGTAATGAAGGAACAAAGCTGCAGGAAGGGGTCCGTGGGTGACCCAAGGATACACTCACCTTCTAATGGGGACACATGGTCCGTTTCTGCCCACTGCCCCCAGGAGGTCAGACCAGCCTGGGTACCAGCGAGTTTCCAGTTTTTTGAGAGAAATAGGACACTTCTGATTTCTCAGTCTTGGCAACCAACCCAGGTTTATTTTAAGCTCTGTGTGGGCTGCACACACCTCTGCAGACTGTATTTGGTCTGCCCATTGGCAACTTCTGTCCTTCCTTATTTAATGCCTCAAAAATAGAATTTTCCCATCTTCCGCGCTTTTGTTTGTTGCATTTCCGGAGGGTTCGTCCACGTGAGAATGTTTTTGCTTCCCCCTGCTCACTACCCCTCGAACCCCAACCATCGGCCACGACTTTCCAGGAACTTCTCCCCTTTACTCACCCACCCTTGTCCTCATCCACCTCTTGCCCTGGGATCAGCCATTCGTTCCAGTGAGCATGTATCTGAAGGCCGGCTAGGCACAGGGACCCAGCAGGAACCCGAACAGACCCAAAGCCATCTACCCCAGAGGCAGTGAGGCAGGCACGGGGCCTTGGCAAAGAAGGGACACGTGTCATGAATGGGTGAGTGACGACCGTGGAGGCCAACCCGCTGGGGGTGGGAGCCAGGAGCAGCGGCCCCGACAAGGCTGTCACAGAGGTGTGGAGTGGCAGCGCCTACTCGGGGCCAGGAACCACACACGCTTCCTGCCGAAGGGGCCAGACGCAATCAGCAGCACAATGCAGTGGTGTGAGCTAAGAAGAAAAAGCGAACAAGGGAGAGGGGTGGGGGGCGGGGGAATGAGGACTCTCACACGGTGCAGTTTGGCAAGGTCTCACTGCAGGGGCTATGTGTGAAAGCAGATGAAGGAAAAGAAGAAGATGGCTGAGTGTAGGGCCGGGGAGCACTGTGGGCCCAGAAGAGCATGTGCAAAGGTCCTGGGGCTGAAGCATTCCTGGAGTATGCAGGCTCAGTGTGGTCAGCGAGTCTGACAGAGGGAATGGAGCCAGGGACACTCTGCGAAGCTCCATCTAGGTCATAACAAGACTTGGGGTTTTGCGCCGAGCCAGAGGGAGGCACTGTGGGGTTTTGAGGATCACTCTGGATCCAGGAGGGGCAAGAGGAAGGCAAGGAGACCAGTTAGGAGGCGCTACAATGATCCTGCAGAGAGGAGGCTTGGAGCGGGGTTGGGGGTGTGGGGCCGGAGGTGCTGGGAACACGCACACACCACACACACACTCACACACATTATTATTGAAACTTCCAAAGAAAAGCAGAGTAGTGTAATAACTTGGTGTGCCCACCAGCTCTGACTGGTATCTATTCACACTCAAGCTTACTTCATTCATATCTCCCATCTGAGAGGGTAACAGGCAGGAAGGCCAGGGGTCTCCAAACGGAGGAAACAGGCTGCATAGTGTCTCTCAAAATTCTGTGTTGCTATGACGACACCTGGTTCCACCTGAACTTCACATTTCTCAAACCTTGAGCTACCCAATGCGTTTTACTTATGGAAATGTTTTTCTTAAGCTATGTTAATGAAACCATGTATTTGCTTTGGAATTTGCCTTTCTTCAAAATGGTTCCACCTAAGACTAACTTTTTTCTTTTCTCAAACCTTGGGCTGATAATAGCTCAACAAACCAGTATTCATATCAATTGTTTTATGGCTGGGGGATGACATACCTCATGCCATCCTATCTCAAAAATGCATATTGTGGGAGAGGGGCCTGGTAAAACTCCCTCAGACTTGAGGTGTCTCTCTTCTGATTAATAGCTTTCTAACAGACATAAAACAGCTTGCTAAAACTAGCAACGGGGGCACTCTCCATTGCCCTTCTGATGTCTATGTCAGAAGCTTTCTCTGTCCCCTTTTCACTTTAATACAACTCTGTTACACAAAAGCTCTTGGGTGATCAAGCCTGGTCCCTGGGCCCAAAGCTAAACCTTCTTCAGAGATCACGAATCCAACATTGTTCACCATAAGCTATCACATCCCATCTCCGACACCTCACATCACTCTCATCTTGTGGGCTCAGACAATAAGCAACAATCAGTGTAAGGAGTTTAAAAAAAAAACAACAAACATCCTAACCCCACTAAATCAGAAACTCTGGCCTTGAGACCCAGAAATCTGTTTTCATGAGTCCTCCACTTGAGAACCACTGCCCAAGATTATTCCAATTCCAGACTTCATATTGTTCTATCTATAAATATTTCATTAAGAATCTCTAAAAGATGAGGCTTCCTTTTAAAAATACACCACAATACCATGATCATATCTTTAAAAATGTAACCATAATTCCTTAACATCATCAAATACCTGCATATACGTCAAAGGCAAATGCAAAAGGCTTTGTGGACGGACAGGACACGGGACATGAGCGAAGGACAGGTTTCAAGGATGATGCTGAACAACCGACAGGGTGGTGTGACCATCACCCCTGGTGTCCATGGAGACTGACCGGCCATCTGTCATGGGGTCAGACCGGCCCTGGTAAAGACTTTGGGGATGCAGTTGTGCCAGCTGAAGTCACACGGGCATATCGGCTGAAGATACAGACTGGGCACCCCTGGCTAACAGAAACTCCTTAAAATCACAGACTCGGGGAGATCGCCTCCGGAGGGCGTGGAGGGGGACAGGGTGCTTAAAGGTCTGGGAGACGGAGAAGCCAGAAAGATACGAGGAAAAGGTGCAGTGCCTGGTGTCAGGAGCCAGGGGCGAGCGTGTCAAGGAGGCGAGATGGGTCGGTGAGGAGGTCCCATGCTGCCGAGTCCCATTCCAGCAGGACTGAGCGCTCATCATTCGAGTTAGACACAGAGGTAAACCAGGGGAAAAGCAGCTTCGGTAAAGATGAGGGGAAGAATCCTGAATGGTGAGGACGAGGCAAAAATGGAGGCTGGGAGTAGAAGCAGTTTCTTGAGGAATTCATGTGTGTGTGTGTGTGTGTGCGCGCGCGCGCGTTTGCACGTGTGTGTGTGTAGAAATGGGACGCTGGGAGCGGAAAGAGGGGTCTAAAGGTTTCCCTCAGAAGAGGAGTTAACACCGGTTTGCACGCCGGCAGAACCGATCAAGGGGGGCAAAAAACTGCTGGAGGGGAGAGACGGGACCCACTGATGGCGCCCCGGACGCAGTCATGGCCCTGACCTGTGAATGGGGGGCCGCCTGAGCAAAGAGTCCGTCTAGGGCGACAGGAGAGTGGAAGGACACAGGGGCAGAGGCGGCGGGTGGCAGGGGCGCAGGCCGCGGGAGGAAACGCTCTCCTGGTGCCTCCGGCTTTCTCGGTGAATTGAAAAGCAAGGCGTCTGCTCAAAGCCCCGCGGAGGCGGAGGGCGCGGAGCTTCAGCGGGAAGGGCCCCGCGGGAGGCAGGAGGGTGAACTGACACAGGAGCTTAACTGGAGAGCCCGCTTTGGCCCGGGGACCCCAAAGGGGGGTCCACTGCCAGCGTGGCGGTGGGTCCGCTCCAGAGACGTCCAGCCACACGGAGCCAGGTCCAGGCGAGGACAGGAGGACCTGCCCAGCGGTTCCCCAGGGGAGGAGGGCCCGCAAGTGAGGGGCAGGGGTGGAGGGGGAGGGGTGCGGAGGGAAGCGGGGAAAGCGGGTGGAGAAGGCATTGGAAGAGGAGGCAGGTTCACCTCCTGTCCTGCTGGTGGGAATGTAAGTCGGTGCAGCCACTATGGAGAACAGAATTTCTCCATAGTGGAGGTTCCTTAAAAAGCTAAAAAGAGTCGCCATGGAATCCAGCAAACTCACTCATGGGCATATATCCGGACAGAACTGTAATTCAAAAAGATACATGCACCCCTATGTCCCAGCAGCATTGTTCACAATAGCCAAGACATGGAAACAACCTAACGCCCAGCAAGAGATGAATGTATAAACATTTTGGATAAATGAAAATATATATTCGTTCATCATTCATTTCTTCAGTCGCTAAGTTATGTCTGACTCTTGTGACTTGGCGGACTGTAGCCCGCCAGGCTCCTCTGTCCATAGAATTTTCCAGGCAAGAATACCAGAGTGGGTTGCCATTGCCTTCTCCAGGGGATCTTCCTGACTCAGGGATCAAACTTGCATCTCCTACTTTGGCAGGAGGTTTCTTTACCACTGAGCCATCAGGTAAAGAATGATGGCTTTACCTGATACACATACATACACACATACACAAATAGAATACTACTCAGCCATAAATAAGAAGGAAACAATGCCATTTTCAGCAACACGGATGGATCTAGAGATCATATGAAGTGAAGTAAGTCAGAGAAAGACAAACGCCATATGATACCACTTACATCGGCAACCTAAAATGTGATACCTGGGCCTCCCTGATGGTCCAGTGGTTAAGGATACGTCTCGAAATGCAAGGGACACTGGTTTGATCCCTGCTCCAGGAAGATCTCACATGCTGTGGAGCAACAAAACCCGTGTGCCACAACTACTGGAGCCCACGTTGCCGAGAGCCTGCACTCCGCATCAGTAAAAGCCACCGCAGTGAAAAACCACGCACCGCAACTAGAGAATAGTCCCCACATGCCGCAACTAGAAAAAGCCCGCGCTCACCCTGTGTTGACAGCCATGTCTGACTCTTTGCAACCCGATGGACTGCAGCACGCCAGGCTTCCCTGACCTTCACGATCTCCCGGAGTTTGCTCAAACTCATGTCCATTGAATTGGTGATGCCATCCAACCATCTCATCCTCAACTGCCCCCAATCTTTCCCAGCATCAGGGTCTTTTCAGAGTGTTGGAGCTTAACTTCAGCATCAGTCTTTCCAGGGAATATTCAGGGTTGATTTCCTTTAGGATTGACTAGTTTGATCCCCTTGCTGTCACAAGGGACTCTCCAGAGTTTTCTCCAACACCACAATTTGAAAGCATCAGTTTTTCGGTGCTTAGCCTTCTTTAGGCTCCAGTTTCCACATCTGTACATGACTATGGGAAAAACCATAGCTTTGACTATACAGACCTTTGTCAGCAAAGTGATATCTCTGTTTTTTAATATGCTGTCTAGGTTTGTCATAGCTTTTATTCCAAGGAGCAAGTGTCTTGCAATTTCATGGCTGCAGTCACTGTCCACAGTGATTTTGGAGCCCAAGAAAATAAAGTCTGCCACTGTTTCCATTTTTTTTCCTGTCTGTTTGCCATGAAGTGATTGGTTCAGATGCCATGACCTAGTTTTTTGCACGTTGAGTTTTAAGGCAGTTTTTTCACTTTCCTCTTTCTTCTTTATCAAGAGGCTCTTTAGTTCCTCTTTGCTTTCTGTCATTAGGGTGGTATCATCTGCATATCTGAGGTTATTGATATTTCTCCTGGCAATCTTGATTACAGCTTGTGCTTCAGCCAGCTTGACATTTCACATGATGTGCTATGCATAGAAGTTAAATAAGCAGGGTGACAATATACAGCCTTGACGTACTCCTTTCCCAACTTGGAACCAGTCTGTTGTTCCGTGTCCGGTTCCAACTGTTGCCTCCTGACCTGCATACAGTTTTCTCAGGAGGCAGGTCAGGTGGTCTGGTATTCCCATCTCTTCTAAGAACTTTCCACAGTTTGTTGTGATCCACAGAGTCAAAAGCTTTAGTGTAATCAATGAAACAGAAGTAGATGTTTTTCTGGAATTCCCTTGCTTTTTTTTATGATCCAGCAGATGTTAGCAATTTGATCTCTGGTTCCTCTGCCTTTTCTAAATCTAGCTTGTACATCTGGAAGTTCTCAGTTCACGTACTGTTGAAGCCTAGCCTGAAGGATTTTGATCATTACCTTGCTAGCATGTGAAATGAGCTCAATTGTGCAGTAGTTTGAACATTCTTTGGCACTGCCTTTCTTTGGGATTGGAATGAAAACTGACCTTTTCCAGTCCTGTGGCCACTGCTAAGTTTTCCAAATTTGCTGACATATTGAGTGCAGCACTTTTAACAGCATCATCTTTTATTATTTTAAATAACTCAGCTGGAATTCCATCCCCTCCACTAGCTTTGTTTGTAGTGATGCTTTCTAAGATCTTTTTTGTATAGTTCTATGTATTCTTGCCACTTCTTAATATCTTCTGCTTCTGTTAGGTCCATACCATTCCTGTCCTTTATTGTGCCCATCTTTGCATGAAATGTTCCCTTGGTATCTCCAATTTTCTTGAAGAGATCTCTAGTCTTTCTCATACTATTGTTTTCCTCTATTTCTTTGCATTGTTCATTTAAGAAGGCCGTCTTATCTCTCCTTGCTATTCTCTGGAACTCTACATTCAATTGAGTATGTCTTTCCCTTTCTCCCATGCTTTTTGCTTCTCTTCTTTCCTCAGCTATTTGTAAGGCCTCCTCAGATAACCACTTCTTGCATTTCTTTTTCTTCTTGCATTTCTTTTTCTTCTTGCATTTCTTTTTCTTGGGGATGGTTTTGGTCACTGCCTCCTATACAATGTTATGAACCTTTGTCCATAGTTCTTCAGGCACTCTGTCTACCAGATCTAATCCCTTAAATCTATTTGTTATTTTCACTGTATAATCATAAGGATTTGATTTAGGTCATACCTGAATAGTCTAGTAGTTTTCCCTACTTTCTTCAATTTAAGCCTGATTTTGCAATATGGAGTTCATGATCTGAGCCACAGGCAGCTCCAGGTCTTTGCTGACTGTATAGAGGTTTTCCATCTTTGGCTGCACAGAATATAATCAATCTGATTTCAGTATTGACTATCTGGTGATGTCTGTGTGTGGAGTTGTCTCGTGTTCTTGGAAGAGGATGTTTGCTATGACCAGTGTGTTCTCTTGGCAAAACTCTGTCAGCCTGTGCCCTGATTCATTTTGTACTCCAAAGCCAAACTTGCCTATTACTCCAGGTATCTCTTGACATCCTACTTTTGCATTCCAGTCCCCTATGATGAAAAGGACATCTTTTTTTGGTGTTAGTTCTAGAAGGAGTTGTAGGTCTTCATAGAATTGTACAGCTTCAGCTTCTTCAGCATTAGTGGTTGGGGCATAGACTTGGATTAGTGTGATGTTGAATGGTTTGCCTTGGAAACAAACCGAGATCATTATGGCATTTTTTAGATTGCTCCCAGGTACTGCATTTTGGACTCTTATTGACTATGAGCGCTACTCCATTTCTTCTAAGGGATTCTTGCCCACAGTAGTAGATATAATGGTCATCTGAACTACATTCGCATACTCCCATCCATATTAATTCAAGGATTCCTAAAATGTTGATGTTCACTCTTGTTGCCTCTTGCTTGAACACATCTGATTTACCTCAATTCAAGGCCTTAACATTCCAGGTTCCTGTGGGTACCGTTTTTTACAGCATCGGGCTTTACTTTCACTACCCGACACGCCTACAGCTGAGCATCGTTTCTGCTCTGGCCCAGCCTCTTCATTCTTTCTCTGCTCTTCCCCAGTAGCATATTGGACACCTACTGACCTGGGGGGCTCATTTTCCGGGGTCATATCTTTTTGCCTTTTCATACTGTTCATGGGGTTTTCGAGGCAAGAATACTGGGGTGGTTTGCCATTCCTTTCACCCAGTGTAGCCAAAAATAAACAAAATTTAAAAAAATTTTTAAATAAAATATGACACAAATGAAGTAATCTACAGAACAGAAACAGACTTCAGACACAGAGAACAGACTTACGGTTGCCAAGAGGGAGACAGGATGGGAGAGGGGTGGATTGGGGATTCAGGATTTGCAGATGCAAACTATTATATAGAGAATCAACAACAAGTTTCTACTATATATCACAGAGGGAACTATATCTGATATCCTATGATAAACCATAATGGAAAAAATATATATATATATACATGTGGAAAAAATTTTAAAGGGGTGGCAGGTTCACGGGATCACAGTCTCACTGGGGTCAAAGTGGGTGGAATTGGAGAACTGAGGGAGAGCTGGAAAGACGAAGGTGGCAGATGAAAAGGGCAACATCTGACATAGATGGAGCGGTTGGGCTGACAGAAAAGAAGGTAAAACCAGCAAAGAAACAGGCAATCTCAAGGAGGGACAGAGGGCAATACGGTTCTGTGGTGTGCATGGACAAAGGGTCAACAGAGCCTGCAAGAGAATCTGACCCTAGGTTAGCCTCCCAGTCCCGTAAACTGATAAAGACCGTCCATGTTTACTAGACGACAGTGCGGCAAAAACGGACCATCTGGCAGCAAACCCTGGACTAGCAGGAATCACAGCTGGCAGAAACAATGATGAGGGCCCGGGAAGACTCCTTGAGCGGAGCAGTCTTCAGGGGAGCCTGGAAGCTGAGCCACCAANAGGATGTGCTCGTATGTACCACCAGCCAGAGGGAGAAAGAGGACAAGGGACCATCTCTTGCAGCCACAGCTGGACAAACTCCCCTCCCTGCAGTAGAGTCAGCAGAGGCTGGCGTGACCAGACCGGGGAAGGAAGGCCTGCCCTCCTCGGACAAGAGGGCTTGAGTATTGGGCTGGACACTGGGCCTTGAGAGTTGAGTCTTTCTTTTTCCCTAAAAAGAAGGAATCTGGGCCTTTAAAAAAGTACTGACAGAAGGCTGACTATGCTCCTGACAGAGCCAGGCAATGGGGCTGAAGTCCTGGTCAGCAGTTCTTACACCTCCAGGAGAGGTCACCAAGGGCTGGGCCAGGCTGACTGCAGGACCATCCCACCCCACAGAGTACAAGAAGGAGCGTAAATCACTCCCTTTTCCACAGACCCCTCAGGCCAAGTTCATGGCCTGCCCATGGATGTCCACCCCCTCCCCAGGGATTCCGCCCCGAGCAAGTCCTGAAGCGTCACTTCCACGTACAACAAACCCTTCTGTTTGCCTCCTGTAACTAACATGTTAGTTCCACCCCCCACCACCCCCGTCCCTGGGGTCTGACGCTGGAGGCTCCACTCGCAGCTACTTTTCCAGTTTCTTCTCTAACTGAGCAGCCAGGCCAGCTCCGGAGTATTTCCCCCTCTCAACATCACCGTCATCATTTCTCAGAAAGAAGCACTTCCTTACTCCACCTGAATGCCCCTCCCAGCCCCGCCAAACCCTGCCTGCGGGTCTCCTCCTGCACAGAGAAGCCCTGTTCCCTTGCATGTATACACACCTACCTTTAGAAGCCATACTGTTGTTTAGTGGCTAAGAAGAATCCACAGACTGGAGCCTGCCAGGCTCCTCCGTCCATGGGATTCTCCAGGCAAGAATACAGAATTGGGTTGCCATTTCCTCCTCCAGGGGATCTTCCCAACCCAGGGGATCGAACCCAGGTCTCCTGCACTGGAGATCCCGATATATTGTCTAACACAACATGGGGCTTCCCAGGTGGCACCAGTGATAAAAAACCCACCTGCCAATGCAGGAGACGCGGGTGTGATCCCTGGGTTGGGAAGATGCCCTGGAAGAGGAAATGGCACCTCACTGCAGTATTCTTGCCTGTAAAGTGCCATGGACAGGGAGGCCTGGTGGGCTACAGTCCATGGGGCCACAAAGAACTGGACACAGCTGAGCGACTGAGCACAGCGCAACGTGAGGGGCAGGAAGGGAGTCAGAGAGACGGGGAAAGAAAACACGTTTTTGCATGTCAACCCCATCACTCAACAAGGATGCTAGATGTCTGCTGTGCAAGCGCTGGCCCAGGCGCTGGGGAGCAGCAGTGAAGCAGGAATAGAACCAGGAGGAGAAGCGTCTTTCAGGAAGGAGGTGTGATCCCTGGGTGATGCTACGGGGCGGGGGGCAGACCTGCAAGGGGTCCATCTGGCAAGCTGGCCATCTCCCGGGCCGCCAAGGAAAGGCTTCAGAGGAGTGGCACGCCCCTAAGCCTGACTAGGAGACGGAGGAGAGAGCAGGAACGGCATACAAGGGCAGGCCCTTCACAGGAGGACGGGGTGGAGCAAGGAGGCGGGGTGCTGTGGAGACAGGGTGTTTCCAAACATGAGGTGGCTGGGAGAAATATCAACACCCTCAGGCATGCAGATGATACCACTCGAACCACAGAAAGCGAAGAGGGACTAAAGAGCCTCTAGATGAAGGTGAAAGAGGAGAGTGAAAAAGCTGGCTTAAAACTCCACATTCAAAAAATGAAGATCATGGCATGCGGTCCCACCACTTCATAGCAAATACATGGGGAAACAATGGAAACAGTGACAGATTTTATTTTCTTGGACATCAAAATCACTGCAGATGGTGACTGCAGCCATGAAATTAAAAGACACTTGCTCCTTGGAAGAAAAGCTATGACCGACCTAGACAGTATATTAAAAAGCAGAAACGTCACTTTGCCAACAAAGGTCTGGGTAGTCAAAGCTATGGTTTTTCCCATAGTCATGTATGGATGTAAGAGTTGGGTCATTAAAGAAGGCCAAGTATCGAAGAATTAATGCTTTTGAACTGTGGTGTAAGAGAAGACTCTTGAGAGTCCCTTGGACTGCAAGGAGATCAAACCAGTCAGTCCTAAAGGAGATCAGTCCTGAATGTTCATTGGAAGGACGATGCTGAAGCTGAAGCTCCAATCCTTTGGCCACCTGATGCGAAGAGCCGACTCATTGGAAAAGACCCAGATGCTGGAAAGATTGAGGGCACAAGGAGAAGAGGGAGACAGAGGATGAGATGGTTGGATGGCATCACTGACTCAACGGGCATGAGTTTGAGCAAACTCTGGGAGATGGTGAAGGACAGGGAAGCCTGGCGTGCTACTGTCCATGGGGTCCCAAAGAGTCGGACACGACTTGGCGACTGAACAACAAAAAATGAGATACATCACCTGTTGGTGTAACAGTGGAAATCACCCAGCTAGGAAGGAAGGGGAAACTGGGGACGGAGTCTTCACAGGTGAGAGGGGACAGGACCAGTGAGAAGAAAGGGGTGCAGGAGCTCGCAGGGCAAAGCACCCATACAAAGGGAGGAGGTGCCAGCCGCACGGGGCAGGCAGAGGGCACGTCAGAGCTTGTCAAAGTTCTCTTTTTAACTATTTTATTCTCTCGGTGACACAGGGAGTGAAATCATGAGCTGAGAGGGCCAAGGTGTTGAAGCCTTGAGAAGATGAGAAATAGTCACCTGGGGGAGCGGGAGGGAAATCTGAGCAGGCAAATGCACCCAGACTACCAAACAGCACCACAAACACTTAGGAAGTTGCGACAGACCAATCATGCGCTCAGGGTTTTCTCCAGAAGCGTCCAGCAACATGAGAGCGCGTGTAGAGTCAGGAGAGAGGACTAGCTCGGGGCTGGGGACTGTGCCTGGCCAGAATGAGGAGACAGAACCGTTAGAAGAGTGGAGAGTGTGTTCAAGAGGGGCACGATCGGCACGGTTGGATAAGGAGGGAAGACCGGATGGGAGGGCAGGGAAGGTGGAGGGAAGGCTCGGGGACCACAGACTCAAGGTCTGAGCAGAGGTCCTGAGCGGGCAGGAGGGCAGAAGGCCGCTGAGTGCACGCCTGGTGCTAGATTCCCAGGGCGCTGTGATGACCGGCGATGAGCAGGTCTGGGGTGTGAAGGAGATGGGAGGAAAGACTTGGGAGTGACGAGGCGAGGGCGGCAGACCTCATGGGCACGACCTTGCCGAGGATGGGGGCAGGAGAGGCAGCAGAATCCCAGCCTGCCATGAATGCGAGCAAAGCCGGGAGGCAGACGGTCTTCTTGGGAGGGTGAGGGGCCCCGGGGGGAGCAGCAATGAGAAACACCATGCCCATCCCACCCCCAGCAAGGCCGCCAGGTTTGGGGGCGGGGTATGAGCAGGTGAGGAGGGGGCACAGTTCCAGGAGGCTGGTGTGCCAATCAATGGATCAAGCTCCCCGAGGTTGATTCCTCCTCTGTATTTTAATCCAGAATCCAGACAACAGCCCCACTATTCATTTCCTAGGCTTCTTGATTTTTACAATTTTTTGTTTGATCAGATTCATTAGGGATCTGACCAGAGCAGTTTGATGCTCACAGACTGTCACAGCTTTGCATCCACACTCTTTGGGGACCTCTGTGACAAACTTGGGAGCACACAGGTCCAGGGGAGATGACGGAAGTGCAGCTCGGAGCAGACACGTTAATACCACTTCTCTGCTTAAATCCCACACTATCTGGGGGCGTGGCTTGTGACAGGTTTGGCCTCTTTCTCCATTTAAGTCTATTAGCTTAAACACACCTGCCTAGTCACAGAGACTCCACCCAAAATCGGGGGTGGGGTGGGGGGAAACAGTCACACATTTTTTTGTTACAGAAAGGCAGAAGAAACCTCCTCAAATGAACCTAGATAGCACTGTTTCATTGACTGGAAATTGTCTCCTCCAGCCAAAGGCTTTCTTTACCTGCAATCAGCTCCAGTCTGGAACAGAGAAGACCGTGGCTGGCTCAGACCCTGACCTTAGAATCTGCACGTCTTCGCAGCAGGGATCCCCCAAGGACACACCAAGGACACTGGTCACCGTCAGGTGTCGGTGTGTGTTCTAAGAACTAAAGGTCAAAGGTGTCTCGGGCTGGCCGGGCTGGCCGGGCAGGAGGGTTTACTGCGGGGCCTGGCCACCTTTCCAGCGCTACCTCTTGCTGGGCGTCTCCCAGGTTGGGGGCACCCTGTCCAGAGGTCCCACCCCGGCCATCTGCCCAGGAAATCCTTTCGCGAGTGTTTCCCCTCTGGGGAAGCCTGACTTTACAGAATGCCTCTAAAGCCTGTCCCTGCACCCCACCCCGCCCCGCCCCGCCTTCCAGGGGGTCTGTTTTGCCCTTCCCAACTCTGGATTTTTCCGACAGTTGCCACACCTCCCACTAGCCCCAGCCTCTGGCCACGGTGGCCCCGTCCTACTTCCTGCCACACCTGACCTGGCCACAGCACCTGAGCCCTGCCCTGATGGGCGGGAGCTCAGCTAAGCAGGTGTGTCCCTCAGAGACAAGTCGGATCTGGGCTTGTCTGGAGCCCACGGGGCTGATCTGGAGAGCCACTCATGAGACATAACAAGAACGACAATGAGGCTCCACGGCTCAGGCCATTTGGACTTTTTCTCAAGAACGTATGGCTTCAGCCACTATTTCTGTTGGATGACTGATCCTTCTCTGTGATCTATAAGCATGCTTTTATAGTGTACAAAGGCCATCAGTCTCTCATCCCTGCCTATGTTGCAGAAGGGTGTACAGAGTTTCATTCCAGTTTCCCGCTTGTCTTTTAACTATATTTATGGTGTCTTTTGATATCCCAGAGCTTTAAATTTTTATGTAATCAAATCTCTCAGTCTGACACAGGAGGAGCCAGGGGTGCGAAAGTGAAAGTCGATCGGTCGTGTCTGACTCTTTGTCACCCGGTGAACTATACAGTCCATGGGATTCTCCAGGCCAGAATACTGCAGTGGGGAGCCTTTCCCTTCTCCAGGGGATCTTCCCAACCCAGGGATCGAACCCAAGTCTCCCGCACTGCAGGCGGATGCTTTACCAGCTGAGCCTCCAATCCTGTTTCCAGACCTGCATGCTGGTTATATGGCAAGTTCATTTCGTGAAAATTCATGAAGCTGTCCACTCAGAATTTGTTCATTTTTCTCTATATGTTATACGTCAATAAAAAACAGTTCTTAAATCTCTTAGGTTACTTTTCCTTTATGACTTTCGAGTCTTATGCTTTGCTTAGAAAGGCTTTTCATACCATCACACTGTGAAAGTTTCTCCTATATTTTCTTCTAATGCTTTAAAGTGAGATTTCTTTACAGTTAACACTTAAGTACCTCTGGAATTTATGTATGATTTAATGTTGGGCTCTAACTTAATTCATATCCACATGAGCTTAACAATACCTTTTTCAAACTCTCTAGCTCTGGTTCCTTGAAAGTCCTTAAAGGTAAAATATCCCCCATGTCACTAGATAACACAGTTTATGGCCAAAATGAACTTCATGAATGATGAAGCCCTGATGGGGACACCAGGCTTGGGGCTTCCTTAAGTGTGACAACCCTTGTAACTAGGCATGCCCCTTTGTGAACCCAGGAATCCATAACTATGGGGGTTTTATAAAGGATCCTAGCCTTTTTATAAAGAATCTGCCTGCAATGCAGGCAATGTGGGTTCAATCCCTGGGTGGGGAAGATTCCCTGGAGAAGGGAATGGCTACCCACTCCAGGATTCTCGCCTGGAGAATCCAATGGATAGAGGAGCCTGGTGGGCTACAGTCCACAGGGTTGCAAAGAGTTGGACACAATTGAGCAATTAACACTTTCACTAGCTCCTGCGGGCACAAGGCTTTAAGCGGGAGAGAAGCTAGTGAGCAGCGGACATCCGTGCAAACAGTCAACTGCACTGAATGATGCAAAGACCACTCAGTCCCCGGAGGAGAGCCAGGCCTTCTCCTCTCTGACCAGAGGGCCAAGGAGGACCTGCTCTTAAATATTCGCTGAACGAAGGAAGTGCCAAGTTGCACAAACAACTGAGTAGCCAGCTTTTCTCAGCGGATTTAAACTTGTCACCTTAATAAGAAACTAAATTACTCTATTTACATGAGTCTGTTCTGAGCCCCCTTCTCTAGCCTATTGACTTGTGCCGTATCATTGTTATGACTTTACAGTATGATTTACTATATGGTAGATCAAGTCTGTCCTGATCTTTTTCAAAATCTCCTTGACTATTTTGGCCATTTCTTCATCATTCAGCAGTGTTTCTGAGTCTCTCCGCACATCAGACAGTGTTGAGAAGACAACGCCCCTCTTATTAGTTTCCTGGGATTGCCAAACAAAGTACCACAAGCTGGGGGATTCAAACAACCGCAGGTGATTAAAGAACAGCAAAATTTAGGAGCTGGCCGGGCCAGGCTCCCCCCGGCGGCTCTGGGCAAGTCCTTCCTGCCTCTTCCTGCTTCTGGGAGCCCAGGGTGTTCCAGGAGCTGCTGGCAGCATCGCTCCCGCCTCTGCCTCTGTCTTCGCCTGGCCGACACCCCTCTGTGTCCATGTCTTCACGTGACCTCCTCCCCTTGGTATGTATGTGTCTCCTCTTCTTACAAGGACACCTGGGACCACCAGATTAAGGGCCCGCTGACTCCAGGAAGACCTCATCTCCATCTGCACCTTAATTCTGGTGACAAGGACTGACTCTCAAGTAAGGTGACAGTCAACATATCTTTTTGGGGGGACACACAACGCAGCCTCCAACATCCTCCTCCCAAGGAGCTGGCATTCCCAAGACCCCGCAGACGGGGTCTGCAAGCAAACACATAAGGTGATTTTGGCAACACGTGCTACAGGGACAAGAAAAGAGGTGTTGGAACGGAGACAGCTGGGGCGTTGGGGCTGTGGGCTAGTCTGGCTGGGCTGGTCGGGAACATCTCACTGAAGTCACTGAGTTGGGCTTGGATGAGGACAAGGCGGCCAGGCAGATCGCATAGTGTGAGCAGGGATAATGAGGAAGAAATCACTCAGGGTCCCTAGAGAGGACTGAGCCCAGGACGCGGTCGGGGGTGAGGCTGGGAAAAAGAGCTGGGGCACAGGACGCAGGCTGTGCAGGCTCGGCCAGGGTCCGTGTGTGGTGATGGGACGGCCCGGGAGTGGCAGCCAGGAGGCCAGTTAGGAGGTGGCGTGTGGTCCAAGCGAGGGGAGGCAGTGGCTGGACCAGCAGGGCCGCAGCTGCAACAGGGGACCTGGTGGATTCAGATCTATTCTAGAGGGAAAGTGGGTCTTGATGCACCGGTGGACTGGATGGAACTGAAGAAGCAAGCAGGATCTGGAGGACTCACCGGTTCTGTCCAGAGTTATTACGCCCACACCTGGGGTGGGGAGCTAGGTGTGTGCTCAGTTGTGCCCAACTCTTCACAACGCCGAGGACCATAGCTGCCAGGCTCCTCTGTTCATGGGTTTTCCCAGGCAAGAATACTGGAGTGGGTAGCCATTTCCTGCTTCAGGGTATCTTCCCAACCCAGGGATCGAACCTGTGTCTCTTGCACCTCTGCCACTGGCAAGACTCTCTACCACTGGGAAGCCTCAGGTGGGGGGCGGGGGGGGCTGCCATTACTCAAAATGGGAAGATTAAAGTAAGCACAAGATTAAGTGGGGAGAGGGGGAGAGTCCCAGATACTTTAAAATCAGCCTGTAAGCTTTACATCAAACTCCTGTTGACTGGATTTTACTCATAGGTACTTGTATTTACAGATTTATTGGGAACAAACTTTTTACAATGTTGATGTTCCTTTCCCAAGAATATGCTGTACCTTTTCACTTACTCGGTGCATCTATAAAGTTTTATAGCTTTACATTTATGTTTATTCCCAGAAACTGTTGTTACTGGGCGTGGAACCTGTTTTTCCTATTGCACACTCTAACTGACTAATGATGATATATGGGAAAACTTTAGATTTTCATCTTGAGCTTGAAAACCAGCCACTTTATTAATTCACTAAGTCTAATGAACTATCACATACCTATCACCTAGCTCAAACAGACATCAACATTTTCCCAATCTAATTTCACCTGTTCTCCCATCCCCACTGTGCATGTACACACGAGTCCATCCGTCCATCCTCCCAGAGGTTGCCAAGCAAGTGTCAGATGTCATGTCAATGCACTCAGAGACCCCAGGGTCTGGCTCCTGGATTTCATAAGTGGACAGTCTTAGCATCTGCACCCAAAGACCCTGAGAGCATTCAGGAGGGGAGAAGACAGAACCACAGAAATGATGTCTCTCCTGCAAGACCCAGGAGCAAAGCAGAAACCAAACTGAAGTCACAGGCCCACCCTCTAAAGCTCATGAACTTTCTTTACAGGATCATCCCTCCAGTCTTCATTCTGGGTCTGTTTTCTCTTTCCAGACAAAATTCTAATAAGCTCTCAGTAGCCTAATTTTTCTAACAGCCAGTTGACCCAGAAACCAAAAGGGGGAGGGTGCTACTGAAGTCAGACACACACCCGGAAACCCGCAAAGTGTGGTGCCATCCGTGTGCAATGGTACATCATTATCATCTCTTACTTCATAGATAGGTCTGGTCTCTGTGTTGTAAAGGCAGGCTATAATGACCAGTTCTGTGGCTGGATTAAAATTTTATCACGACCACACAAGCTAAAAAGGGCCATGAGCTGTCCACATTCTCCAGGGCAGTCTCCAGGCCATACGGTGCCTTTTTGTGAATTAGAAAAAGAGCACCCGCTATGGACAGATTCAGACCCACAGTCACAGCTTGGAAAGCAGGGGGGCTTAGGAGAAAACAGGAGTTCAGCCCTCCTCACCCACTCTTCCCACCCCCCCATCTCACCCCAGAACCTGGCACAGAGTCCTGGACCTTGCCCCGTGGTTCCATCCCAGACTCCTGCGGTCTTTGCAGATGTCAATATTTTTAACACCCTAATGGATATCATACCTCTTCCCCTGTCAACAAACAAGTAAAACTTAGAGAAATAATTGCAATAGTTTTGTTATTCCTCGTTAAAATCAATTTATACCAGATGAACTCTCTCAGTCTTTACCCCAAACACCATGTGTCTGGAGAGAGAGGAAAGTAGCCCTTAAAAATGGGAAGTAGAAGATTCTGTTGGTCCACTCCAGAGACATACGACTTCAATGTGGAATTCTATTCTTGCAGCTCTACTGCTGGCCCTCTTGTGTTACCCACACAGATGTGATCTGGCTGCAGCTCTTTCCCCTGGTCTACCAGCACATCCCCTCTGGGTCCACAGGCTCCTCCCCTCCTGGTCCACAGGCCCCTCCTCCCTGGTCCACAGGCTCCTCCCCTCCTGGTCCACAGGCTCCTCCCTTCCTGGTCCACAGGCTCCTCCCCTCCCAGTCCACAGGCTCCTCCTCCCTGGCCCAGAGGCTCCTCTCCTCCTAGTCCTGCTGCCAAGTCGCTTTAGTTGTGACCGACTCTGTGCGACCCCATAGATGGCAGCCCACCGGGCTCCCCCATCCCTGGGATTCTCCAGGCAAGAACACTGGAGTGGGTTGCCATTTCCTTCTCCAATGCATGCATGCATGCTAAGTCACTTCAGTCATGTCCGACTCTGTGCGACCCTGTGGACAGCAAGCAGCCCACCAGGCTCCTCTGTCCACAGGATTCTCCAAGCAAGAATACTGGAGTGGGTTGCTGTTTTCTTCTCCACTCCTTCTAGTGGTCCCAGTGAAAAGAGAAGCAAGTGCCACTAGGCACTTGGACACTGTTATAAGGGCCTGGCTCTCTGGTGGCTCAAACAGTAAAGAATCCACCTGCAATGTGGGAGACGTGGGTTGGATCCCTGAGTTGGGACAATCCCCTGGAGGATGGCATGGCACCCCACTCCAGTATTCTTTCCTGGAGAATCCCATGGACAGAGGAGCCTGGTGGGCTACAGTCCATGAGGTGGCAAAGAGTCAGACACGACTGAGCAACTAAGCACAGGCCTGGGTGGGCAGCAAGTTATTTCCAGCCCTCATTTTCCAATATTCCTTTCTCTATCCACACTATGTAAATAGGAGCAAACAAGTCCTTGCTGGGACAGGCCACGAGGTGAGTGTCACGGTCCTGTCTGCCGGAGCAGGGACAACGCTGCTGCCCCTGACGCTCTCCCCACCCCCACTCCTCCACCAGCAGGGGCCAGCTGGCTCTGCCTGGCCTCAGCTCTGCTTGACTGGGAGGCAGGAGCAGCAGAGGACTATCTCTGCTTAAACAGTTTTTCTGACATATATTTATCAGCCACCGATAAGACTGATGGTGAAGCTAAGTCCATGCAACATACAGGCAATAAAACAGACAGATAAAACAAGCCCACACATCCCCAGACACAGAACTCACCCTACTGCAGTCTAGATTATTAAAAAAAAAAAAAAAAAANTGTCAGGAATGTCAGTACAAGCAGAACACAAAAGGCAGCCGGCCAGCAGAGATAAGCTGTACACGGTGCTCACCCCAAACCTGGCCTTTTTCCTAGATCTTGCCGGGTGAGCAGACAATCCCAGGTCTCCCATGGGTCTGAGCATCAGTCCTGAACACCCTGCCTGCTTCCCAACCCACCCCCACCTCCCAGGTCAACCCCGTCACTAGCGGAGCACTCGGTGGCCCAGGATCTGCTGCGTGAGACCTCACAGTGCCTTAGAGGACAGAGAAAACCTCTCTTCCTTTCTCACCATCTGTTTTGCCCTGGCCATCACCTCAGACCTTGACAAAGAGAAGTAGCAGAGGAGGATGCCCTGTTCTCAGGGAGCATATGGTTTCCCTGAAATACACAAGAGTCAGAGAGCAGAGCACAGCGTCCAGGAGGTGGGAGGGGTGGCCCATCACGCCCGCAGCCTCAGGGAGCGGAGGAGGTGGGGCGGAAGTGGGCAGAGACACAGGAACAGAATTAAGTACCAGCTCCCCTGATATTATAGAAACCTCTCTGGGAGAGTCCCATATCCTCAGAAAACCAGCCTTAAAATTAAGTTCAGACTTTTGCATCTGCACTTGGGAATTGCTCCCAAGAACCAGAAAGAGCTGCCCTGCCCGCCCTCCACAGTTAACATGTTCAGAGTGAATCCTCCCGCCTGGGTTCATTTTCTAAAGCCAAGAAGCTATATAAGCAAATCGTATATCCTAAGTACAGACTGCTACATCCCCAGCACCCACCAGGTGCATCCAGCCTTCCTGGGTGGGGCGCTTTGCTGGCCCCACTGGACCCACACCAGGTGCCTGGTGCCCAACCTCGAGTGCAAATCTGTCTGTCTGCCCCTTTGGCAGAGCCACTTCCAGGCCCCCAGGACAAGCAGGAGGACAGGAAGATACACCCCGAGGGGCACCCAGCACACTTCCTCAGGAACCTTGCCCCACTCAAAATCGAGGCAAGCTTCAGGAAGACACTATGTGTCACCTGTTTGACCAGCCTCAATAGAGATGCATGTCCTTAGGAGCCTGCGGTCTCGCTGCCATCTCTACTGAGGACCTCAGTGCTTCCTTCTGAGCCCTGAGTCCCAGCCACGCTCTGCTCTAGGCATCAGGGTGTCCTCAGAGAAGGATAAGACCCGGCACAGGGCTTGGCCCCGCCAGAACGCGGAACCCACACCCTTCCCGTGAAGATCTCCCGTTGGTAATATCTCACACACCGCTCAGGAAGGAGGGGACTGCTTCCCCCAGCTGGACACCCCTCTATAAAAAAGTGTCAGATGGGGGACTTCCCCATGGTCCAGGGGTTTCAGGATCCGCCTGGCAGATGGGGGACTCACGTTCCATTCCTGGTCCAGGGAGATCCCACATGCTGAGGGGCAACTAAGCCCATGCGGCACAACTCCTGCGCTCAAGCCCAGTCATGGTCGGGAGGCGGCACGGATGCTCACTTTACCAGCAGCCCTTCTCTTCACTGAACACACATGCGTCCTGAAGCCCAAGATAAGCAGAGCGACACAGGACAAAAAAGTGTTTTTCATACAGTGGGTTTTCTTATTTTCCTAAGCACAAGACTTCAGCCAACACATCGCTCTCTGGAGCCTCCTAGACTTGTTCAAATCGCTGCTCGGCCACTAACTAGAAACAGAACCTCATCCTTGAAGCAAAATGGGTCCGTGTGTGTGTCTCCTGAGATACTCTAGCCACAGAACACTGGGTCAAGGACAGGCATGTTTCTAAGGTTTTTCAATAAACTGTCCCCAAGAAGGACACATTTACATAACAGGGCCCCCAGTCGCCTTCCAGCAAGTCTTGGAAGCAGGAAGTGCCTGTAAATGGACTGTTTGGTGTTGACTTCTGCTGAGAATCCAGCATCTACTGAATTGCCCTCCAGACCCGCAGCCTGGAGATGCCGGCGCAGCTGGGGGTCTCACTGCTAAGCTATCAGCTTACTCAGGTGCACACACCTTTGCCAGCCTGATTTGATTTTCCCCTGGAGGGGGGCTGGCCACCACAGACACCCTAAAGCTAGGGACCCCAATGTAATGCCCAAGTCTGAGCCTGGGGCAGTTTGCCAGGGGTTTAAGGTCACTTCAAGTGGGAAAAAATACACAATGTGTTCCCCATCCTCAGGTGAAAAGGTGACACCATCCAGCAACAGAAGCTGAGCAGCCAGAAATCACAAAGGGATACCTGGGTGCCCAAGGAACGCCCCGGAGTGAGACCCAGACCCACCCAGGTGCCCAGGGCTCACCTGGCCCAACATCGCTGGGGTTTGAGCCAGGCACCCTCAGAGCCTTGTACACCCCATGTGGAAATAATTCTAAGGTATCAATCAAGCTCACAAACTGCTAAAAACAAGCTACGTTCTATCCTCTTGGCTCAATAAAGACACCCCAGGACTAAGGTCAGGTCCAGAAGGTGCCCAGCAGAAAGAGCTGCCCCGCACCTGGCCGCCTTCTCTCACCACCGACCCCCGGGCTCCAGGCTCCACACCACCCTGCAGGGGCCTCATGCACACGCCCGAGGACACCCTAGCAAGCAAGCGTGCATCCACTTCCACTAACACCCTGCAGCCTTGCCACACTGCTGCCCTGGCCCCGGGTGGACACACCCCCTGCGCAGTCTGTCAGGGGCTCTGGGAAGAGACCAGCACAGGCTGTATGCGGGCTGGGTACCACGTGTGCAGGAGATTCCAGGATCCTCTGGAGTGTGGTCCAGAGATGGGGGCGGGGGGGGGGGGGCGGGCGGNTTTGGGGGTTCTTGGGGGGGGGGGGGGGGGGGGGGGGGGGGGGGGGGGGGGGGCAGTCAGCAAACAGCAGGGGACACAGCCCCTTGGCTTGACCCCTCATTCTGGTGAGAGGCACGGGGCAAGGTGCCCCTGGTCGTGCTCCAGGGGCAGTGCGACCACTGAGCCCATCAACGCTGTCCCAGGAGGGGATACCCTGCTCTTCCAGGCTGTGGTTTACTCTTGCCATGTGGTCAGTTCACTCTCAAAAATATATCTTGGCCAGAACCTCAGAATCAATTCACACCATCATTTCTATTGTTGGTCACATTTCAATCCATCTAATAAATTTTGAACTTGCACAAAATGCAAGCTGTAGGGGAGGAAAAAAGAAAGCGAGCCAAATAAATTAAAACTTGCTTGGCCATGAATCAGTTAGATTTATTTTTCATAAAAAATTCAGGGATAGGTGACACAGAACAGACTGAGGAGCCAGGTGGGCTACAGTCCCTGGGGTCACAGAGTCGAACAAGACTGAGCGACTCCACTTTCACTTTCATTTTCTATCATCCTGTGGTGCTGGAGAAGACTCTTAAGCGTCCCTTGGACACCAAGGAGATCAAACCAGTCAATCCTAAAGGAAATCAACCCAAAATACTCATTGGAAGGATGGATGCTGAAGTTAAAGCTCCAATAATTTGGCAACCTGATGTAAAGACCCAACTCACTGAAAAGGCCCTGATGCTGGGAAAGATTGAGGGCAAGAGAAGGGGGCGACAGAGGATGAGATGGTTGGGTGGTATCACCAACTCAATGGACATGAATTTGAGCAAACTTAGGGGGTTAGAGAGTTGGACACAACTTTGCCACCGAAAAACAACAATCCCCATTGAGTAACAGGTACAGGAGATTCATTTTTTCTTTCACTTCTGTGTACACTTGATAATTTTCACAATTAAAGGTTAAAGGAAAGTTTTGGAGCCATGCAGCCCTCACAAAAGAAAAGCTATGACCAACCTAGACTGCATATTAAAAAGCAGAGACATTACTTTGCCAACAAAGGTTTGTCTAGTCAAAGCTATGGTTTTTCCAGTAGTCATGTATGGATGTTGAGAGTTGGACTATAAAGAAAGCTGAGCGCTGAAGAATTGATGCTTTTGAACTATGGTGTTGGAGAAGACTCTGGAGAGTCCCTTGGACTGCAAGGAAATCAAACCAGTCAATCCTTAAGGAAATCAGTCCTGAATATTCATTGGAAGGACTGATGCTGAAGCTGAAACTCCAATACTTTGGCCACCTGATGCAAAGAACTGACTCATTGGAAAAGACCCTGATGCTGGGAAAGAGTGAGGGCAGGAGGAGAAGGGGACGACAGAGGATGAGATGGTTGGATGGCATCACCGATTCGATGGACACGAGTTTGAGTAAGCTCCAGGAGTTGGTAATGGACAGGGAAGCCTGGCGTGCTGCAGTCCATGGGGTCACAAAGAGTCAGATACAACTAAGTGACTGAACGGAGCCCAAAAAAGAGCCTGGCAAGATCTGAAATCACATTCCTCCCAGTGAGTTACAAAAAAGCTGGCAGAAGCACACGCTAACCTGGCCTGCAATTTTGTTGATATTATGAGGAGCAAACCTGCAGCTAACTGGGAACAGCCTCTTCAGGAACCACAGTCCACCAGGCTGCTGTGCCCCCAACCCTGGGTCCCTGGCCAGGAGTCCAGAGCCCCCACCAGGCTCTATCTGAGCTCCAATCCTCACCCAGGAGGATTCATTCGACTCTCTCAGATGCTCTCAGGCAGGTCAAACTTCAAGTCACGGACCAAATAAATCCAGGCCACGGAGCCTGACGAAAGGGCCAAGGCAACCGTTCAGACAGAGCCTTGCTGGGCTCTGGGGCTGAGTCTCCAAGTCAAACAAGATCTGACCGGGTGGCCTCTGTGCAAACAGCAGCAGCAGGGAGAACCGCCCGTGTTTACACAGAACCTTTCCCCTCAGAAGCTGAAAGCGATTTCAGGTGGCTCAGTAATTAGCTTAATTAAATCTCACAGGGCTCCTGCCCACCCTGCTAGCAGCTGCCTGTTTCACTCGAGCACGGCTGGGGGATGCAGAGAGGTGGGGCTGCACACCTCGCACACACGTGTAAACACATCACACTCACAGGCCACCCATCCTGGGGGGCTGTTTGGAGAACCCAGGACTTTGGAGCCTTGTCACTGGCTCTGCAAATGGACGAAACCCATGAACAATGCACACTTCCCTTCATCTGGTCCAGAGAAGGATGTCTAAAAGGGACAAAGAAGACAGCAAGCACTCTTTGTCCCAATATGCAAATGAGAGAACATCTGGATGCTAATTGTGGACCATGGACGCAGGGGAATTGTTACCGGCTCCGGCTTTGTATCAATATTTGAGATGCCCTTGGAAATGGCACCCCACTCCAGTACTCTTGCCAGGAAAATCCCATGGATGGAGGAGCCTGGTAGGCTGCAGTCTATAGGGCTGCAAAGAGTCGGACACGACTGAGCGACTCCACTTTCTTTCTTTCTACTGCCGAATCAGGTCATCAAGAAAAGGCTATAAAAACCTCTGAAATTGGTGCCAACATGTTAGGCTTTTCTGCCTCTGGAATAGCCTGTTCCTGCTGATCCATATTAAAGAAACATTCTCAAATCTTTTAGAAGCTGGAACTTGGAAGTTTTCCTCACCGGCTGGCAGGACAGGTAGCCACCCAGGTCATGTTGGAATAGAAGGACTAACCCAGAAATCATCAGTTTTTCCTAAACTCAAAACCTAAGTCAAGCCCTGTCTCCACAACACCTGAAAACATTAGTGGGAAGCCTTTTAAACTTATGACCCCATGGGCTAGGATGTGCCCTAAAGAGCTACACTTTCGTCCAACCCACATCCCTGTAAAAGCAGCAGTGTGCACCTGCCACAGAGCTGAACAGAATCTAGGGCCACTCAGTAAACACCGAGAAACCACTACCCCCGTGGGAATAAAGCCTTGACTTGAGTCTGCTTGACCTCTCATTTCTCCCTGGGGAGACTCATCAAGGGAAAGCAGAGCAGACCCGAAGAGGAAGCTTGACCCTCATGGAACGGCCCGGGTTCCACCACCAGGTCGGCAGGCTGCCACAGCTGCACTGCCCCACACAAAAGCAGAGCCTTCGTCTTCTGGCAG
>SJYQ01104595.1:265-27151 GCA_006410935.1 Redunca redunca
ATATATATGGAATTTAGAAAGATGGTGATGATGACCCTGTATACGAGACAACAAAAAAGACTCAGATGTGTAGAGTGGACTTTTGGACTCTGGGGGAGAGGGAGAGGGTGGGATGGGATGGGAGAATGGCATCGAAACATGTATACTATCATGTAAGAAACGAATCGCCAGTCTATGTCCAAGGCAGGATGCCGGATGCTTGGAGCTGGTGCATGGGGAGGACCCAGAGAGATGGTATAGGGTGGGAGGTGGGAGGGGATTCATGTTTGGGAATGCATGTACACTCGTGGTGAATTCATGTCAATGTTTGGCAAAACCAATACAGTATTGTAACGTAAACTAAAGTTAAAATAAAAATTAAAAGGGGGAAAAAAAAAAGTAAAGTGTGTACTTCGTAATGCAAGTGAAGTTATATGTTTATTTTGTGCTATCTATAGAATTGCATACTACAAGAAAATAGAGCTTTTGATTTCATATTCAAAGTTGTCTAGATTTAAATACCCTCTCTGAGCCCTTGTATTCACATTTACTTGAAGTTTAAGTAATACATGATCTTTTAAAAGTCAAGATGTTCCCAGCTTGAATCCTTGGTAATTATGTCACTTTAACCAATTAATTTAATCTTCAAGGAGTTCAATTTTTCATCTGCAAATTGGGGATTATAATAATGCTGTCCTTAGAGGAATTTTTGTGAGGTTTAAATGAGATATTGCATGCTGAAGGTGTAACACATGTATAGCTTTTATTAAGGGTGATATAACTCCTCACTACAAAGTGGGGAATTTTAATAACTGTCTTAAGTTGTTATGAGACAGTATGGTAGAATATCTAAACAAGTATTGGATAATATTAGCATTTGAATGCTTCTTTTTAAAATGATCCTTCTGTCCTAATCCCTAATGCATGCAAATACATACCTATTTTTAAACACCACCACCACAAAATGGACCCAGAAGTGCATTTAGTATAATTCTGCTATGGAATGGTAAGGAGTGGTAAAAGGCCTTTTAAAATGAACAACACAAAGAGACAGAGGGAAACAATAGAATGGGAAAGACTGGAGATCTTTTCAAGAAAATTGGAGATACCAAGGAAACATTTCATGGAAGGATGGGCATGATAAAGGACAGAAATAGTAAGAACCTAACAGAAGCAGAAGAAATTAAGAAGTGGCAAGACTACTCAGAAGAACTATACACAAAAGGGCTAATGACTCACATAACCATGGAGGTATAGTCACTCACCTAGAGCTGGACATCTTCGAGTGTAAAGTCAAGTGAGCTTTAGGAAGCATTATTATGTACAAAGCTATTGGAGGTGATAGCATTTCAGCTGACCTATTTAAAATCTTAAAAGATGATGCTGTTAAAGTGTTGCATACAATATGACAACAAATTTGTAAAACTCAGCAGTGGTCATAGGACTGGGGAAGTTTGGTTTTCATTCCAACTACAAAGAAGGGCAATGCCAAAGAATGTTCAAACTACTGTACAATTGCACTCATTTCACATGGGAGCAAGGTAATACTCAAATCCTCCAAGCTAACCTTCAGTAGTACATTAACAGAGAACTTTCAGATGCAGAAGTTGGATTCCAAAAGGCAGGGGAACCAGAGATCAAATGACCAACAATTGTTGGATCGTGGAGAAAGCAAGAGAGTTCCAGAAAAACATCTTCTGCTTCATTGACTACACTAAAGCCTTTGACTGTGTGGATCACAGCAAACTGTGGAATATTGTCAAAGACATGGGAATATCAGACCACCTTACCTGCTTCCCAAGAAAACTGTATGCAGATCAAGAAGCAATAATGAAGAATATGTCAAGACTTTATATTGTCACCCTGTTTATTTAACTAATTTGCAGAATGCATCAAGTGAAATGCTGGGCTAGATGAATCACAAGCTGGAATAAAGATAGCCAGGAGAAATATAAACAACCTCAGATATGCAGATGATACCACTCTAATGGCAGAAAGAAAAGAGGAACTTAAGAGCCTCTTGATGATAGTAAAAGAGGAGAGTTTCAAGTTGGCCTGAAATTCAACATTCAAAAAACTAAGATTATGGCATCTGGTCCCATTATTTTATGGCAAATAGAAGGGGGAAAATTGGAAGCAGTGGCAGATTTTATTTTCTTAGGCTCCAAATCATTCTGGATAGTAACTGCAGCCACAAAATTAAAAGATAGTTGTTTCTTGGAAGGAAAGCTATGACAAATCTAGAGAGTATATTAAAAAGCAGAGACAGTTCAGTTCAGTTGCTCAGTCGTGTCTGACTCTTTGTGATCTCATGGACCACAGCATGCCAGGCTTCCCTGTCCATCACCAAATCCCATAGCTTACTCAAACTCATGTCCATCAAGTAAGTGATGGCCTCCAACCATCTCATCCTCTGTTGCCTCTTTTCCTCCTGCCTTCAATTTTTCCCAATCAGGGTCTTTCCCAATGAGTCAGTTCTTCACATCGGGTGGCCATAATATTGGAGCTTCAGTTTCAGCATCAATCCTTCCAATGAATATTCAGGGCTGATTTCCTTTAGGATGAACTGGTTGGATCTCCTTGCAGTCCAAGGGACTCTCAAGAGTCTTTTCCAATACCACAGTTCAAAAACATCAGTTCTTCAGTGCTCAGCTATTTCTTCTTCAAAAGCATCAATTCTTCAATGCTCAGCAAGAATCCCTTAGAAGAAATGAAGTAGCCCTCATAGTCAACAAGAGTCCGAAATGCAGTACTTGGGTGCAATCTCAAAAATGACAGAATGATCTCTGTTCATTTCCAAGGCAAACCATCCAATATTACAGTAATGCAAGTCCATGCCCCAATCAGTAATGCTGAAGAAGCTGAACTATTCTACGAAGACCTACATGACCTTCTAGAACTAACACCGCCCCCACCCCCCAAAGATATCCTTTTTATTATAGGGGACCAGAATACAAAAGTAGGAAGTCAAGGGATACCTGGAGTAACAGGCAAATTTGGCCTTGGAGTACAGAAAGCAGGGCAATTGCTTAACAGAGTTTTGCCAAGAGAATACACTGGTCATAGCAAACACCCTCTTCCAACAACACAAGAGAAGATTCTACACATGGACATTACCAGATGGTCAATACTGAAATCAGATTGATTATATTCTTTGGAGTGAAAATGGAGAAGCTCTATATAGTCAGCAAAAACAACAGTAGGAGCTGACTGTGGCTTGGATCATGAACTCCTTATTGCAAAAAGCAGAGACGTCACTTTGCTAATAAAGGTTCACACAGTCAAAACTATGTTCTTCTTGTTGGTTTTTATCCAGTAGTCTTGCATGGATGTGAGAGTTGGATCATAAACAAGGCTGACAGCTGAAGAATTGATGTTTTCCAATTGTGGTGCTTGTGAAGACCCTTGAGAGTTGCTTGGACTACAAAGAGATCAAACCAGGGAATCAACCCCAAATATTCATTGGAAGGACTGATGCTGAAGGTCCAATACTTCAGCCATAGGATGCAAAGAGCAGATTCATTTGAAAAGACTCTAATGCTGGAAATATTGAGGGCAAAAGGAGAAGAAGGTAGCAGAGGATGAGATGGTTAGGTATCATCACCAACTCAATGGATATGAATTTGAGCAGACTCTGAGACAGTGAAGGACAGGAAAGCCTGATGTGCTACAGTCCATGGAGTCTCAAAGCATTGGACATGACTTAGTGACTGAACAGCAACAGCACAAGAATAAAATGGAATAGCACATGGACATAGCAGTAGCTTTCTTCGCTTTGTCCTAATCATAAAAACATAAATCTGTTACTTTTAGCACATACTTGATGAAAACTATGGCAGGAAGTTCTGCTTCTATAGTCATTCCCATTATTTTGTTTTCTTTTAACTCACACAAAATAGTATTACTTATGGCATAGGATTGTGTCTGATAGTTGCATAGTTGCACTCACATCCAACTTTATGGTTTCCACCCTACATCTCCTAAAGTGGTGCAGGTAATTCATTCAGAAGTAATACTGGAGGTGCTATAAGCAGTTCACCCCTGAAGAACTTATTCCCCTAGTGGCAGAAAAGTCCTCATGTAGTTTCATCAATGGAGGCTTTCGGGAGACATATGATCAGGCTGCTCATTGCCCTTGGAGCTAAAAATTTACTTTTGGAGATGTGACCACAACCACTACCTTCTGATTAGTTTAAAAGGATGGCATCATTTTTCCTGAAGCTAATGAAAGGGGAAGAGACAGAGCCTCTGTTTCGTGCACCCATCTTTACAATGTGAGGCAAGTGGAACAAATAGCATATATGTAGTTTAAATGCTTACTATTATGATTCAAGTACAGTACTCTATAAACATTTATCATTTAAAAATCAATTGAAAATGAATATTATTATGTCTCTCCTAAAACTTTAAAGGCAATTAAAATTGTTATGTTCAAACAGTGCCTGGAAATACAAAATTCAACTATTCTTTTAACAAAGATGTAAAAGTAGGGTTTATAAAGCCCGCTAATTGGCCTTAAAACTGCTGCTTAGAAAAGCATTTGAAATGTCGTCTTAGGAGCATATCAGATCATCAGGAAGAGCTTACAGTCAAACAAATCCCACAGTCTGAAATTTATTGACTTTACCAAGATATGCCCTACTTGTTACACACATGCATATATAATTAAGTAGCATGTGTGAAATAATAGGCCACGAGACCATAATCATTTATGTACCACTTACTTTCTCTAAATGTCAGTAGAGCTCTGGCTAATAGTCTTGGATCAATTGATAATTGTAACAGAAGGAGAATGCTGTTAATTAAATAGGCACCATAGCATAATCATTAATAATTGGTTAACTTTGTGGGTTTTAAGTGTCAGAAAAATCAGCAATTGGGATCCCCATTAACAATTGTGTCATCTTCTACAAATTACTATCTCTAAACTTTAAATTTCTTCACTTATAAACTGAGAATAATACCTCTGTGTGGGGCTATTATAAAGTCTAAATAATATTACACAGTAAAAGCTTGATAGGTGTTCATTGTTATTTTATTAATTATAATAGAATTTGGCACCGTTCAAATTCTGTTCCACTAAAATTATATTAGGTAATAAACCATTGTAAGGTTGTTTACAAACGTAAAATAATCTTTGGACTCCCTGTTCAAGTAATATTAAAAATTTGAATTTCTCAGTAGAAAAGGGAAACGTATATTTGATAAAAGAGATTAGTACCTGACTTACAAGTATCAGTATGGATATGTATTGGGAATATATTTTATTTTTATGAAGGAAAACATTTCTTAACTCTACACTGGAAAGGTTTAGAGTCAATTGTCAACTCAGTAGAAATGAGCAACCGAAGTAAACACTCTGAAGAGAACAACAGAAGCTTCCATTGGCCAAGAATGGGACAAATTGAGCATTAGTAATCATAGTAAACCTAAAAGATATCAAATTATATAAAACCCATGGGATCATGATAATATTAAAAAGAAAAATGATACTGTTTAATAGTGATTTCACTTATTTTAAAATTTCCAAGTAAAGTATCAAGCACTTTCCTGACTTTTTATATATACTCTTCCATTGGAAATCAAATAGTAGATGATAATTTTCTCTTTATAGAAGTATTCTAGCTAATAGCACAAAAAGAAAGGATGGTGCTAGAATATCACCATTTCTCAGCTCTAAAGGATGAATGGATTGAGACTTCTATTAGTAATGGCTGCCACTATCACAAAAAAGAGAAACAACAATATATATATATATATACCTTCTGATAAGGGGACACAACACTGCCATGCAATACCTTTGCAAAATAATTCCATGAAGAAATAAAACTTGTTTTTGATCAAATTCTCAATCCAATTTACAGAAAATACAGAGACTTCTGCTGAACATCACCACAGCACCATAGGGAAGTATCAGAAAAGACACAGAATATGAGACACTTAAAATGAACAACTTGGTATCTTCAAGAAATAAATGACAAAGCTCAAGAGATAAGGGGATAGAGAGAAAAGAGAGGAAGAGGGGGGCATCTGAAGACCAAAGAGACATAAGAGCTTTATCAACCAATCAAAATGAATAGAACTTATTTGGATTCTGACTTTAAATAACAAACTGAAAAAGAAAGAGTATCATTTATGTGTGATTCAAACAGTGAGTAGCCATTAAGCAATATTAAGAGACTGGTTAATCTTTTTACATGTGAAAATGTTATTATGGCTGTTTTATTAAAAATGGTAATTATATTTTGAAATTCCTGTGATATCTTTTCAGATAAAGTGATTAAAAAAAACATGGTCTTCCTATATAAAATTATTTGGCATGTATTTTTCAGATACTTTTTCACTTATATTCATTTTTTTAAATAATAAAAATTTACTAAGCTTTTTAAAATGTGGAACTAGCCTTCAGATCATGTGGCTATAATTGGAGCAACAGGTCGACATGTCTACTTTAAGCCTCTCCTCAGCTCCCCAAGGACAAGGACTGTGGCTCATTCTCTCTGTATCCTGAGGGCCTAGAATAATGCTGTTATAGTTGGTGCTGAAGAAATATTTGTTTGAACTCATGTTGAACTCAGCTGGGTACTAATCATATTANCTAAGCTTTTAAAAATGTGGAGCTAGCCTTCAGATCATGTGGCTATAATTGGAACAACAGGTTGACATGTCTGCTTTAAGCCTCTCCTCAGCTCCCCAAGGACAAGGACTATGGCTCATTAACTCTCTATTCTGAGTGCTTAGAATAATGCTGTTACAGTTGGTGCTGAAGAAATATTTGTTTGAACTCATGTTGAACTCAACTGGGTACTAATCATATTATCACAAATAATAAATATTCTTCCATATGAGTGAAACATACACTAAGCTTTCCCATTCATTTGGCCATAGGACAAGAGGCTTTACAAAAGCAAACATATAAGTTTTCCTATGAGAAAATTTATTTCAATTGTTGGCTGAATTAGACTTAATTTCATGCTGTGTGTTTTTCAGGACAAGAAAAGAAAATGGAAAGACGATGCACTTAATACTTTTTGTGTGCTGGGTTCTTTGTGTGTTACTACCATTTAATCCTCACAGGAGTGATTGGTGACATTTCAAACATTTTACTGTGGAGGATGCAGTGGACTGGGGAGGGGGTATCAGTGAGCTTAACAGACATTTAAATTTACCTCAAGAGTATGACAGAGAAGGCAATGGCACCCCACTCCAGTACTCTTGCCTGGAAAATCCCATGGATGGAGGAGCCTGGTGGGCTGCAGTCGATGGGGTCGCGAAGAATCGGACATGACTGAATGCCTTCACTTTCACTTTTTACTTTCATGCATTGGAGAAGGAAATGGCAACCCACTCCAGTGTTCTTGCCTGGAGAATCCCAGGGACAGGGGAGCCTGGTGGGCTGCCGTCTATGGGGTCGCAGAGCCAGACACAAATGAAGTGACTTAGCAGCAGCAGCAAGAGTATGAAGTAGATTCATGCCAATTTGTCTGATTCCATACCTATATATGCTTCTTTCAATTAGAGTAAACCTCTCAGAATAGTAAAGTAGGTGACTATTCTCCTTATGGCAGTCAAAAGGACCCATTAACTGTTTTTCATGTTGTATTAGACATCTACACATGATACAGAGCCCAGGAAAACTTGGGTTGTATTTCAAAGGAAACGGCTCCAAAGAGAAGTTGAAGGTGATTCTATATTCAGGTAATTTACAGTCATTGTGGACCAGAGTATTATCTTTTCTGATGTATTTTTAAAAATCACAAATACAAACAAAATTAGGAAAATGTATATGAGGCCCTTTATAAATATAAGAAAGTGGTCATACAGATTCTTAAAGTCAATTTTGTCATAAATGAGTTGAAAATGCGATCTTACCAAGAAGCCTATATTTAAAAGCTATAGTTCTGATAAATAACTAACCTACTCAGCCAGCTTTATCATTTGGACACAATTCTCTAGCTAATCATTGCATCACTTATTAATTTAACTAACTTACTTTGCCTTGTTTGCAAAGAGTTTCAAATGCATTTATGAAATCCTGCAGTACTCACTCTATGGCAGATAAATCAGTTTGTGAAGTTACCTTCCTGAGGCAATGTTTCTTGTTATAAAGATGACTCTATATTAAATTATTTTTATATGAGATAGTCTATGGTATTTCTAAGGGTTTTATCCATGTATATATTTGTTCTTTTTCCATTTCTTTATGGCCCCATTAAGAAATGCAATATGATTACAGTATGTTCCCCATTTTGGTGTCTTTACACAAAGAAATACCCTAGTTTCCTTTTAAAGCACTTAGCAGCAACATTGTTATTTGCTGAATGTCTCAACTTGAGCCAAAAAATATAGTTCATAGTGCAATAAAAGCAATATTCTTAATTTAAATCTGAGGTCCCTGGGGCAGTGTGTTATTGTTATCATCTCTGGATACAACTTTAAAAGCTATATATATATTTATTTTTTCTCAAGCATTATTCCTTGGGCATATATTAAAAGATCTGATTTTCATAAACAGAACAATTGTACAGTATGGTTCAAATAAGATAACATGCTGTGAAGAGTTTCATAATGAATAATTTGTAATCTCAAGTGTCAATTACACATTTAGAAAAGCTTCTATATCTCAATCTGTGGAGTGAGCCATGACTCAGGCAGAATTGTAGGAAATGCCACACCAAGTTGTCAAAGGAAACAAGGTCTAAAAACTGGAAAGAAAAAAGCCGTCTGAAAGGTGATTTACCTAATGTTAAATTAATGTTAAAAACTGTTAAATTAATGTTAAAGATTAATTAGAAAGATGAATTGCTTAGCAGGATGTTGCTGTTGTTGCTATTTAGTCACTAAGTTGTATCCCACTCTTTGTGACCCCATGGACTGAAGCACACCAGGCTTGCATGCCCTTCACTATCTTCCAGAGTTTGCTCAAACTCATGTACATTGATTTGGTGATACCATCCAACCATTTTATCTTTTGTTGACCTCTTCTACTCTTGCTTTCAATCTTTCCCAGCATCAGGGTCTCTTCCAATGACCAAGCTCTTCACATCAGGTTGCCAAAGTATTGGAGCTTCAGCATCAATACTTGCAATGAATATTCAGGACTGATTTCCTTTAGGATTAACTGGTTTGAACTCCTTGCAGTCCAAAAGACTCTCAAGAGTCTTCTCCAACACCACAGTTTGAAAACATCAGCCTTTTGGCACTCAGCCTTCTTTATGGTCCATCTCTCACATCCTCGCATGACTACTGGTAAAACCATAGCTTTGACTATGAAAAGGCTTAATAGTTTGGACTTGTTTAAATTTAATTAACAAATATAAGTTTTCTATATAAATTAACATTTTCTTTTAAAACCAAACAACTTTCTTCACAAAGCTGATATAACCAAGTATCACACCATGGGGGCTTCCATTTTGGGTAAGATGGTAAAGAATCTTCCTGCAATGTAGGAAACCTGGGTTCGATCCCTGGGTCAGGAAGATCCCCTGGAGAAGGGAATGGCTACCCACTCCAGTATTCTCGTCTGGAGAATTCCATGGACATGCTGGTGGGCTACAGTCCATGGTGTCACAAACATTTAAGCACAACTGAAGGGACTAACACTTCACTTTATTTTGTCACAAAATGATTGTTCTCAAGGTCAGAACCACAATGTTTACATTTGTCGGACACTAACATCTACAGAGATTTTTCTGTAGCAATTCTGACAACTTGACTCACTGGGGTGATTTGGCTGATATACCTGTATCTATGTTTTGGTGCTCCAGAGAAATTTGGTATCAAAAGCATCCTTGAATTCCTTGTGGTACTGCTTTTAATTTATGCAGCAAAGCAGATTTTGTATTTTAAACAGCTTGCGCCAAAATTCCTCTTGAGGAGAGGATGGTCTTTGGCTATGAACACATCTTGGCTAGGTTTGAAATTGTGAACACAATATTAACAAAAAGATCTAAAGAAAGATAGCACTAAAAGAAGTAACTAAATACTCTGCATAAGAGGTTAGAAGCAGTCTTGGGCTTGGAAGAACAACAAGAAAGCAAACCAGAGAAGATGAAGGTGAGGTGGTTGAGAGTGGGAGGGAGGAAATAAACTGCATGACAAAGGATTAAAGCTTGCAGGGAAACAGAGCTAAGGCAGAAACTCTATTCAGGACGTATGTATGCAGATATTTTTGAAGCGGGAATGTCTTCTTTTCTGGGACACTACTTAATTTTTCTCTGCTGACCAAAATTTTTAGTGAAATTTGCTACACATACACATTTTTGCTTCAGAGTTCTGTTAAAAGGATACTGTCAGAGTAATTGCTAGGATGATTCAGAGATGAGAGAAGTGATTCATATACAAAAATAAATTCATTTATACCTGCAGAAAATATTTATTGAGTTATCTGTCAAGCATTTTTCTAAATTTTGAAGACATAGTAGTGACTAAAATCAATAAAAGTCTCTGCCCTTAAGAGGAGCTTATATTCTAGTGCAAAGACAGAAAATAAACACATTGATCAAATTAGTAAGTTATCTGCTAAGGTTATGAACAGAAATAAAACAGTATGTATAATTGGAGATGGAAAAGAAGGGGATACATGTTTAAATTATGTACGAGGAATCTCAGAGAAGGTGAAGTTGGAGCAAAGGTTTAAAGAGGATAAGAATAACCCACACTAATTGTGAAGGAGTACATTTCAGGCAAGGAGAACAATTGTGGTCTGTTGGGATGTGTTCCAGGGGCAGCAAAAAATCAGTGTGGTTGGAGTGGAGGGAGTGAGATGAAGGGATAACAAGGCCAGATAATGCAACAGCGTTACTAAGCTACTGTAAGAACTTGGGCTTTTACTCTGAGTGAAACAGGATGCTAGCAAAAGATTTTGAGTAGAAAACTACCCCTTTTAGTTGTCCCACCATCTTTGGATATTCTGTTGTATAATTTTTTTAGTCTTTGCTCTTTGCTTTTTGAGGATTTTATTGATACAGCCTCTAGCTCAGAGTTTCCTCAACCATGTCCAGTTTACTAATGAACCCACTAAAAGTATCCATCATTTCTGTTACAGTATATTTTTAATCTCTAGCATTTCTTTTTGATTCTTAAGATTTCCATCTCTCCACTTACATTGTTAATAAAAATCTGATTCCGCATGCTGTCTACTTCATCCATTAGAGCTCTTATCATATTAATCGTAACTGTTTTAAATTCCCAGTCTAATTCCATGTCTGGTTCTGATACTTGCTCTGTCTCTTCAAACTGTATTTTTTGCCTTTTCACGTGCCTTATCATTTTTTGTTGATAGTCAGACATGATGAACTGGCCCACTATAATTGATCTTTAAAGTCTCAGTCTTATAGTGAGCCTGTGCCTTTGGAATGTGAACTTCACGTGTTTCTCAGTTTTGTTTTGTTTTTTTCTTTCCCCTCTTAGGTGTAACAGAATGTCTAGAGTGGACTGGAGCTAGATATTTTCCTTTCCCTGTATGAAAGACTAGAATCAGCTGCAGTTGAGTATTCCCCTCACCCAATGTCAGTCTAATAGACTAATATGGTTAAAATGATATTATGGTTAACTAGTTCCCCTGAGGTCAAACCTTGTTAAGAAGAGTGTTCTGACATGTTTTTTAAATGGTTACTTTTCTTCTCTTCCTATTGGAAGCACAATGGAATTTTTCTATAATGTTTCTGTGACACCTGGTCAAACTCCTGCAGGCAAATCTCTCAATATTGTGGGGTTCCCCTCAAGACTTGGTCCCTTTGGAGTTTCAACTCTCAGCTTTGCCTACACTGAGCCTCCAGCAAATCATCAATTACAGTTCAGACTTTTCTACTCAGGCACTAGCTTGCATTGTCGTTTCTACTGGCAAGCCTGTGTTCTTGTAAGTTAGGACTCTCTATATTTGCTCCCATATAACTTATAGATTTTTTTTTCTATTTCTGTGAAAAATGTTATTGACATTTTGAAAGAAATTGCATTGCATCTGTAGATTGCTTTTGGTAGAATGGATATTTTAACAATATGAATTTTTCCAATCCGTAAACGTAGAGCATCTTTTCATTTATTTGTGTCTTCTTCAATTCCTTTCATCAGTTTTATTGTTTTTATGTACAGATCTCCAAAATCATCCCCAAGAAAAATAATTGCAAGAAGGCAAAGTGTTTGTCTGAGGAGGCCTTATAAATGGCTGAGAAATTAAAATGCAATAGAGAAAGGGAAACATATACCCAACTGAGTGTAAAGTTCCAGAGAATAGCAAGGAGAGATAAGAAAACCTTCCTTAGTGAACAATGCAAAGAAATAGAGGGGAACAACAGAATGGGAAAGACTAGAGATCTCTTTAAGAAAATTGGAGTTACTGAGGGAACATTTCATGCAAAGATAGGCACAATAAAGGACAAAAACAGCAAAGATCTAACAGAAGCAGATGAAATTAAGAAAAGGTGGCAAGAATACACAGAAGAAATGTTCAGAAAAGCTCTTAATGACTGAGTTAGCCACGATGGTGTGGTCGCTCACCTAGAACCAGACATCTGGAGTGTGAAGTCAATGGGCCTCAGGAAGCATTACTATAAACAAAGCTAGTAGAGGTGATGGGATTCCAGTGGAGCTGTTTCACATCTTAAAAGATGATGGCATTAAAGTGCTGCTCTCATTATGACAGCAAATTTGGAAAGCTCAACAGTGGCCAAAGAACTGGAAAAGTCAGGTTTCATTCCAATCCCAAAGAAAAACAATGCCAAAAAATGTTCAAATTACTGTACAATTGCACTCATTTCACATGCCAGCAAGATTATGCTCAAAATCCTTCAAACAAGGCTTCAGCAGCACATGAACTGAGAACTTTCAGATGTACAAGCTAGATTTAGAAAAGGCAGAGGAACCAAAGATCAAAGTGTCAATATCTGTTGGATCACAGAAAAAGCAAGGGTATTCCAAAATATAAATCTACTTCTTCTTCACTGACTGTGCTAAAGCCTTTGATTGTGTGCATCGAAACAAACTGTGGAGTATTCTTAAAGAGGTGGGGATACTAGACCACCTAACCTACTGCAGAGAAACTGTATGCAGGACAAGAAGCAACAGTTAGAACTGGACATGGAACAATGGACTGGCTCAAAATTGGGAAAAGAGTATATCAAGGCTGTATGTCGTCACCCTCCTTATTTAACTTATATAACTTTTATATAGAGTACATCATGAAAAATGTTGGACTAGAAAGCATTTCTAGGCTAGAAAATGCCTTGGAAGAATAGCTATGTCAAATCTAGACAGCATTTTAAAAAGCAGAGACGTCACTTTGCCTAGAAATGTCCTTATAGTGAAAGCTATGGCTTTTCCAGTAGTCATGTATACATGTGAAAGTTGGGCCATAAACAAGGCTGAGAGCTGGAGAATTGACACTTTTGAACTGTGGTGCTGGAGAAGACTCTTGAGAGTCCCTTGGACAGCAAGATCAAACCAGTCAATCCTAAAGGAAATGAACCCTGACTATTGGAGATGGTTGATGGTGTCGCCAACTCAATGGACATGAGTTTGTGCAAATTCCAGGAGTGGTGAAGGACAGGGAGGCTTGGCATGCTTCAGTCCATGGGATCACAAAGAGTCAGACATGACTGAGCACCTGAATTAAACTGATTAACTGGAAAGACTAATGCTGAAACTGAAGCTCTGATACTTTGGCCACCTGATGCAAAGAACTGACTCACTTGAAAAGACCCTGATGCTGGGAGAAAATGAGGGCAAGAGGAGAATGGGGCAACAGAGGATGAGATGCTTAGATGACTCACTTAGATGTCCACTGACTCAATGGACATGAGTTTGAGCAAACTCAAATAGTGAAGAACAGGGAAGCCGGGTGTGCTGCATTCCACGGGGTTGCAAAGAATTGGACTCAACTTAGTGACTGAACAACAACAGATCTCTCACCTTTTGGTTTATTCTTAGGTGTTTTATTCTTTTGCTGCTATTGTAATGGTATTATTCACAACAGTTATGATGTTCATCTTAGATATATTTTGAGGTGAGGTCTGTGTATATTCTGAATATATTGGATAAAGGTTTGAGAAAGAGAGGACTCAACATAACCATAAATCTCTCTAAAATTTGTACTCCTAGACAGTAGACAGCTTGAATTATCATTAGGTGAGATGTGAAAGAAAGAGGTAGAGTTGGAAGTTTGAGGGAAAAGTTTATGAATAGAGTCTTGGGCATGTTAATTTTAATATAACTATTTGGTATTCAAGTGAAGATGTCAAGTACACATTGGATAAATGAGTCTGGAGTTCAAGGAGAGGAATGAGGGAAAGATATAAAATTGGGGAACTTGGATATGCATATGATATTTAAACTTTTGAGAATATGTAAGATCCCAAGGCAGTGTAAATACAGAAAAAAAAAAATCCAGGGTAATTCAAGGTTAAGAGATCACAAATTTTGTAAAATCAAAAAGAATGAGAAATAGATACAACCATTTATGAATCCGGGAAAGAAAAGCTTGACAAGAACGTTGGAATTCAAGGAAAAGAGAATGCGAGTATTGAGCCAAATCTCCTACACATGGTGACTTTATTTGATCCCTATGAGAATACTATATGAATTCATTGCTAGAGTTTCTTTCTACCTTAACCATTTGAATTCAACATCAGTGGGATAAATACAAGTTTGTTTGTTGTTTGTTTGTTTTTTGCATTAGTTCAGTTCAGTTCAGTCACTCAGTCGTGTCTGACTCTTTGCGACCCCATGAACTACAGCATACCAGGCCTCCCTGTCCATCACCAACTCCCGGAGTCCACCCAAACCTATGTCCATCGAGTTGGTGATACCATCCCGCCATCTCATCCTCTGTCTTCCCCTTCTCCTCCTGCCTTCAATATTTCCCAGCATCAGTGTCTTTTCAACTGTCAGTTCTTCACATCAGGTGGCCAAAGTATTGGAGTTTCAGCTTCAGCATCTGTTCTTACAATGAATATTCAGGACTGATTTCCTTTAGCATGGACTGGTTGGATCTCCTTGCAGTCCAAAGGACTCTTAATAGTCTTCTCCAACACCATAGTTTAAAAGCATCAATTCTTATGCGCTTACCTTTCTTTATTGTCCAACTCTTACATCCATACATAACTACTGAAAAAAACCATAGCTTTGACTAGACGGACTTTTGTTGGCAAAGTATTGTCTCTGCTTTTTAATATGCTGTCTAGGTTTGTCATAACTTTTCTTCCAAGGAGCAAGCATCTTTTAATTTTATTACTAATTTGCATTAGTAGTCCCGCCTAAAATGCAGGGTTTTATGGATTTGTTGAAGGCTGCTGCAGTGGTAAAATCCCCAAATACTAATTCCCTAGAATTTTTGAGCAAGTTTTTTTTTATCTCATCAGAATAGCCAAAGATGTAATTTACTCAGGAATCTAGAGAGCATAACTTGCTCTTGATATGGGTTCAGTTCAGTTCAGTTGCTCAGTTGTGTCCGACTCTTTGTGACCCCATGCATGAATCGCAGCACGCCAGGCCTCCCTGTCCATCACCAACTCCTGGAGTTCACTCAGACTCAAGTCCATTGAGTCAGTGATGCCATGCAGCCATCTCATCCTCTGTCATCCCCTTCTCCTGCTCCCAATCTCTCCCAGAATCAGATTCTTGTCCAATGAGTCAACTCTTCGCATGAGGTGGCCAAAGTACTGGAGTTTCAGCTTCAGCATCATTCCCTCCAAAGAAATCCCAGGGTTGATATCCTTCAGAATGGACTGGTTGTATCTTCTTGCAGTCCAAGGGACTCTCAACAGTCTTCTCCAACACCACAGTTCAAAAGCATCAATTCTTCAGTGCTCAGCTTTCTTCACAGTCCAACTCTCACATCCATACATGATCACTGGAAAAACCATAGCCTTGACTAGACGGAAGTTTGTTGGCAAAGTAATGTTTCCACTTTTCAATATGCTATCAAGGTTGGTCATAACTTTCCTTACAAGGAGTAAGCGTCTTTTAACTTCGTGCCTGCAATCACCATCTGCAGAGATTTTGGAGCCCCCCCCCAAAATAAAGTCTGACACTGTTTCTACTGTTTCCTCATCTATTTGCCATGAAGTGATGGGACCAGATGCCATGATCTTCGTTTTCTGAATGTTGAGCTTTAGCCAACTTTTTAGCCAACTTTTTCACTCTCCTCTTTCACTTTCATCAAGAGGCTTTTTAGTTCCTCTTCACTTTCTGCCATAAGGGTGGTGTCATCTGCACATCTGAGGTGATTGAGGTTTCTCCTGGCAATCTTGATTCCAGCTTGTGCTTCTTCCAGCCTAGCGTTTCTCATGATGTACTCTGCATATAAGTTAAATAAGCAGGGTGACAATATACAGCCTTGACGTACTCCTTTTCCTATTTGGAACCAGTCTGTTGTTCCATGTCCAGTTCTAACTGTTGCTTCCTGACCTGCATACAGATTTCTCAAGAGGCAGGTCAGGCGGTCTGGTATTCCCATTTCTTTCAGAATTTTCCACAGTTTGTTGTGATCCACCCAATCAAAGGCTTTGGCATAGTCAATAAAGCAGTAATAGATGTTTTTCTGGAAGTCTCTTGCTTTTTTGGTGATCCAGTGGATGTTGGCAATTTGATCTCTGGTTCCTCTGCCTTTTCTAAAACCAGCTTGAACGTCAGGAAATTCACAGTTCACGTATTGTTGAACCCTGGCTTGGAGAATTTTGAGCACTACTTTACTAGCATGTGAGATGAGTGCAATTCTGTGGGTTAGAAAGCGATCATTTCACTGATTTGTTGCTATATCAATTTCAGAGTCAAATGGCAAGGAATTAGGGATCCAGGCATGTTATTTCATACAATAAGTGAGCTCTACTATATCTTACAGTTCCATAGAGTGCTGAGGTGCCTAAATTAAAGTTTATTGTCATTATTTTAGCATTTACTCAAAAGTTTACACTTTATGATTCTTAGGGGGAAAAGCAATAAATATGCTTTATATAGTTGAGTGGATTTATCAATAATACCACTATTATTCAACTCTGACAATTATAGAATTTTAAGTACATTTTTGTTTTATATATTTTAATTTACCTATAGGACTGTGTTACTCTTTAGTGTGAAAAAGATGAAATAATATATTTTGGAATGAGACAAATCTCTGGACAAAATGTACAACATGAAAAAAAAATAGGCTTAGTGTTTACGGATCAATATTCTTCCGTTAGGCAGAAGAAAAAGTTAAAACTATGCTGGGATAGTCATAACTTCATTGAATAAAATCAGTGCTTTTGTTCACCATACATTCTCAACATCAAAGCAGTCAAATTTCTCTCTAATTGCCCAAAGGAAACCTAGGAACATGACTAATATTAGTTTCCAATGTTGGGATATTAAAATAAACATGTTTTTGCTGTTTTATATTTCCTTAGTGTGTTACATCTCTTTGACTTGTAAAAACACTATCTTGTGTAGATTTTAGCTTGAAATAGTTTTCTACTAGAACACCTTGACATATTTTCAACATATATATTTTCTCTGATTGCTTAAATTTGTTCAAGAAACATGTCAAGAAGATTGGGAAGATGGAAATCTCATTGAAATGTTCATTGGACTTTATTTAATTCATTTTCCCTTTGCAGGTTACTAGAATGATTGCATAAGATATGGATCAGAGGGATGAAGTTGGGCTCTGAGAATTAAAGTCAGTTCAGTTCAGTGGCTCAGTCACGTCCGACTCTTTGCGACCCCATGAATTGCAGCACGCCAGGCCTCCCTGTCCATCACCATCTCCCGGAGTTCACTCAGACTCACGTCCATCAAGTCCGTGATGTCATCCAGCCATCTCATCTTGGGTCTTCCCCTTCTCCTCCTGCCCCCAATCCCTCCCAGCACCAGAGTCTTTTCCAATGAATCAACTCTTCACATGAGGTGGCCAAAGTATTGGAGTTTCAGCTTCAGCATCTTTCCTTCCAAAGAAATCCCAGGATTGATCTCCTTCAGAATGGACTGGTTGGATCTCCTTGCAGTCCAAGGCACTCTTAAGAGTCTTCTCCAACACCACAGTTCAAAAGCATCAATTCTTCGGTGCTCAGCTTTTTTTTGTAGTCCCAACTCTCACATCCATACATGACTANCATCTTTCAGGATTTGAAACAGCTCAACTGGAATTCCATCACCTCCACTAGCTTTGTTCGTAGTGATGCTTTCTAAGGTCCCCTTGACTTCACAGTCCAAGATGTCTGGCTCTAGATTAGGGATCACATCATCATGATTGGCTGGGTCATGAAGATCATTTCTGTACAGGTCTTCTTTGTATTCTTGCCACCTCTTCTTAATATCTTCTGGTTCTGTTAGGTCCAGACCATTTCTGTCCTTTATCGAGCCCATCTTTGCATGAAATGTTTCCTTGGTATCTCTAATTTTCTTGAAGAGATCTCTAGTCTTTCCCATTCTGTTGTTTTCCTCTATTTCTTTGCATTGATTGCTGAAGAAGGCTTTCTTATCTCTTCTTGCTATTCTTTGGAACTCTGCATTCAGATGCTTATATCTTTCCTTTTCTCCTATGCTTTTCACCTCTCTTCTTTTCACAGCTATTTGCAAGGCCTCCCCAGACAGCCATTTTGCTTTTTTGCATTTCTTTTCCATGGGGATGGTCTTGATCCCTGTCTCCTGTACAATGTCATGAACCTCAGTCCATAGTTCATCAGGCACTCTATCTATCAGATCTAGACCCTTACGTTTATTTCTCACTTCCACTGTATAATCATAAGGGATTTGATTTAAGTCATACCTGAATGGTCTAGTGGTTTTCCCTACTTTCTTCAATTTAAGTCTGAATTTGGCCATAAGGAGTTCATGATCTGAGCCACTGTCATCTCCCGGTCTTGTTTTTGCTGACTATATAGAGCTTCTCCATCTTTGGCTGCAGAGAATATAATCAGTCTGATTTTGGTGTTGACCATCTGGTGATGTCCATGTGTAGAGTCTTCTCTTGTGTTGTTGGAAGAGGGTGTTTGCTATGACCAGTGCGTTTTCTTGGCAAAACTCTATTCGTCTTTGCCCTGCTTCATTTTGCATTCCAAGGCCAAATTTGCCTGTTACCCCAGGTGTTTCTTGACTTCCTACTTTTGTGTTCCAGTCCCCTACAATGAAAAGGACATCTTTTTGGGGTGTTAGTTCTAAAAGATCTTGTAGGTCTTCATAAAACCGTTCAACTTCAGTTTCCTCAGTGTTACTGGTTGGGGCATAAACTTGAATAACTGTGATATTGAATGGTTTGCCTTGGAGACGAATAGAGATCATTCTGTCATTTTTGAGATTTCATCCAAGTATTGCATTTCGAACTCTTCTGTTGACCATGATGCCTACTCCATTTCTTCTGAGGGATTCCTGCCCTCAGTAGTAGATGTAATGGTCATCTGAGTTAAATTCACCCATTCTAGTCCATTTTAGTTCGCTGATTCCTAGAATGTCATCGTTCACCTTTGCCATCTCTTGTTTGACCACTTCCAATTTGCCTTGAATCATGGACCTGACATTCCCGGTTCCTATGCAATATTGCTCTTTACAGCATCGGATCTTGCTTCTATCACCGGTCTCATCCACAACTGGGTATTGTTTTTGCTTTGGCTCCAAAAATGTCCTCATAAAGATATTCAAATTGTGACAAATCAAGATAGATGACTACAAGCCAGTGCTTTTAGAGAGAAATTAATATCACTTACAGGGCAGTTTGAAGACTATAAAAGGCTATGCCAATCTTTTAAAACTCTATTTCCAGCTATTTGGCAGCTACTATACAGTCAGTAAGTAATTACTGATGAATGAACAAATAAAATACAATGACACCAAATCCAAGGAATAGTAAATGAAGACTCTGTAGAATTTGAAGACAAAAATGAAAACCATACATAAAATCAAATCAGAAAGTGTATTGAGGACAGCCATGAAGACCACAGGGACAGCCATGGTTTGGTTTAGTGGTCCATATATATTGTGTCAGATATTCTTAAAGGAAGAAGGCCAGCATAGGTAAATTGTGCTACTTGCTTTCTATGCTCGTTTTCTCTTGTCATGCTAAGACTTTTCAATACTGAGAGAATTTGAAGTAAGTGTTTGGTATGCTTATGATATTATCAGATATATTAGCATTATAAGTAGACAACAAAATACTAAAGTATAAATGCCACTGTGAATTTAAAAATATACACTCCTTTGAAGAATTACAAATTTTGCATGTTTTTTTAGTTTTTATTATGTAATAATTTCAGACTTACAGAAAAGTTGCAAAATTATTACAAAGAATTCTCATACACTTCACCCAGATTACCCAAATATTTTACCATAATTTCTTTCTATCTCAGATATACCATTCCCTTACCTGTAAATATTCAATACTTCAATGCATTTAACTTAACCACAGTACAATTATCAAAATCAAGAAATTGACAAAGATATAATGCTGTTATCACAGATCTTATTTAAGTTTGACCAACTCTCTCTGGTGTCCTTAATAACAAAAGATAGTGTTTGTTTGTTTGTTTGTTTTTTCTGGCTTAGAATCTAATCTTGATCATACCTGGCATTTATTTGTCATACCTTTTATCCTTGGCATAATATATTAAAGATCAGAATTACACAAGAATCTACACAGTCAAGGGAGCAAAGAGAAGACTGCCAATGAGTCATGGGCCAGGGCTCTATTCATCATCTGACCAGTCCTCACACGTTTCTATTCTAACTACAACAGCATCAACTTAAACCTATATATAAATAACACTCAAAAGATCAGGTTTCCCCTCCTTCTCCAGGGCTTGGCTACCTGAGGTTTAAGTCCTAGGTCCTTTGGGGGAAATTACTACTGTCTGCTCTTGCCATAGTTTTGTAGTCTTTTCTCACTGGGATGCAACCAGGTTTCCAACTGTTTAGTTCTGGGTTTAAGGACTTGTTAGTGCTGGGGATTGGACAGGGTCTGTGGATTTCTACAAGGAAGCTGACCTCAGCTTTCTGCCCAATTATTCTGAATTTCTTTTCATTCTATGTATTTAAAAGTGCCCATGTTGGACACTTTTCTGTCATGTTCCTAAGAATGTCCTGTTCTATTAACCGTCTCCATATGTCTCTGTGAGTAGGCCTTGCAGCTACCATGCTGATCCTGACCGTTATAATTATACCCACTTTGCTTCTGACATCTAAGTGTTGCCCCCTGGCCTCTGGTTTCCTAGCATTTCATCATACCCACTGTTACTAGAGGGTGCAGTTTGTTAGAGTTTTGCCCGTTGTTGACACTGCTTACATATCTCAGCTACCTCAATATTCTAAATCACGTTGGCACTCTTCTCCTCAGAACATTCCTTATCAGCGTTGTAAATAGAATGGAATGTACCCTGGAACCTATTGAGAAATGAGTTAACCAATTCTTTTTGGCTTTGTTTTTTGATCTTATACAGCAAACATATTTAAAGGGTGCACTTTCTGAGCCTGTTGATCTTTTTCTTCATGGTCTGCTGTTGGCACTCTGCCATGTGTGCTTGTTCTGAGCTTCCAAGCACCATTCCAACAGCATACCAGAATCCTCTCCTGGAACTCTTGCTAGAATACTAAATCCTGTGTCACAATGTAGGCAAAACTCAGGGATACTGACAGTTTTGTTCCAGATCACCATAATAAAGAAAATATTGCAACAAAGTGATTCACATGAATTTTTTGGTTTCCTGGTGTGTATAAAAGTTATGTTTATAATATGATGTACTCTATTAAGTGCAATAGTACTATGTCTAAAAATTTTTTTTATGTACCTCTGTTAAAAAGTATTTTTCCTAAAACACGCTAAACACCATTTGACAATATAGGGTTGCCACAAAACTTCAATTTGTAAAAAAATGCAATATTTGTAAAGTGCAGTAAAATAAAGTACAATAAAATGAGGCCCATCTGTGGTGGTCCCATATTAATAAAACTCTTCCTTATCCAGGTATATATTTTAATTTTCATAATCCAGGTCTCTCAGAATCCACTCCTTGATATATCTTGGTTCCTGCCAGTATATTAGCCAGAAATGGAAGTTCATGTACTTATATTCACTCTTATCCCTTAGCAGACCCAGGTAATGCTGAGATTTGAACTTTATTTTGTCTCTAGTAGCTAGGAGGGGAGATGGCAGCACCCTGAGAAGGGCAAGCATTATGCTATGTGGCACCTGTCTAACTGAGGCTTCTGTATCATCTTTCAGGAAAAGGTAAGGGCTTTATTTTCCAACAAGGGGCAGTGGGAAGTAGGATCAAGATAACAGAATAGGAAGACCCTGAACTTTTCTCCTCCCACAAGCACATTAAACCTTCAACCACATATAGAGCAACTTTCTCTGAAAATGACCAAAAGACTTACAGAATGGCTCTTCTACAACCAAGAATACATCATCCAGACAGAAAAATCAATAAAGATACAGAAAATACAGAACATACAATAAGGAAACAATGTATAAAATGGCATATGATACCAGCTGTACTTAAGAGATATCTATAGAATGTGCATGTGTGCATGCTAAATTGCTTCAGTTGTGTCTGACTCTGTGAGACCTTATGGACTGTAGCCTGCCAGCCTCCTCTGTCCATGGGATTCTCCAGGCAAGAATATTGAAGTGGGTTGCCATATCCTCCTCCAAGGGATCTTCCTGACCCAGGGACTGAACTCACATCTCTTACATCTTTTCACTGGGTTCTTCACCACTGGTGCCAACTGGGAAGCCCGTCTATAGAACATTCCTTTCAAAATTAACAGAATACATATCCTATTCTACTACACATGAAACATTCTCCAGAACAGATCACATCCAAGGCCACAAAACAAGTTTCAATAATTTTAAGATTGAAATAACATTGAGCATCTTTTCTAAATACATGGTATGAAATAGAAATCAAACATAGGAAATAAATGAAAAAAATCCAAACACCCGGAAATTAAGCCACATTCTGCCAAAAATCAACTGATCAACAAAGAAATCAAAGAGGAAAACAAAAATGACTTAAATTAATGGAAATAGGCATACAACTTTGCAAAATCTATGAGACATGTCAAAAGCAGTTTTAAGAGGGAAATTTATAGTGCAACAAGCCTACTTCAAGAACATGAAAAAATCTCAAATAAACAACTTTCTACTCATAGGAATTAGGAAAAGAACAAACAAATCTCAAAATAAGAAGAAATGCCAGGAGCCAGCATGAGGAATCCCACCCATGACAAGGTCATGCGGCAGAGGCTTGATGGGCAAGGCGAATCAGGCCTCATGGTTTCCCCCTGGTATTTCCTGAGCATGTACCCCAAAATTAAGAATCTGCCTGCCTTATTGTATTGTACTTTTCCACTCTTCTGACACTCTCTGGAAAAAGTTAACTCAGAGCTTTAGTCTGCTTTTGAGAGGGATGTTTCAGTTCAAACCCCCTCTGATAACTCTCTAACTTGCCTAAAAGGTTCCCCTGGACCTTTTATAGCTTGTGAATTGCTTGCAGCCCCCCAACCGCGAGAGGCACAAAGCTTAAAAACATCTTAAAGATACAGAGCCTTTTCTAAAGAGCTAAAAATCATATTGGTGACAGGATTTCACTGTTGACTCAATGATTGCTGCCATGCCTCCATATTCTTTATCTTTTAGGCACCTGGGAGGATGTTAATCAATGTAATTGGGATATGGGAAAAGGTATATAGTAGTTTTGATGTAAGCAACACTAGACTTTTGAGTTAATTACTTTTCTTTTGTTATAAATCACTGTACTCCTTTTACTTGTTATAAATTGCTGTATCTTTGCTATGTAAGAATGTAACTTTATTTAGTGTTTTCTGAGAGTGGCACCAGACTCTGGGAAGATCAACACAAATAAGTCTTCTGGTTGACAAACCCTTATCAGAAAAAAGGCTGTAAAATGTTAATTGGCCCTTTTGGCCAGAAGGTGATGTAAATCACCTAAGACTTGTGTATACAACTAGGTATGCAGAGAGAAAAGCCTGGTTTTGATAAGAGTGTGGGCTGCTAATGCTGCATAATTTTGTATTATCCATTGATCTCTATGTACAATCAGAAAGGTATAAAAGGCCTTTCTAGACAATAGAGGCTGGGCCAGTCATTGGAAGGACTTATTTCCCCCGTGTCTCCTCTTTACTCTATTTTCTTGCTGAATTCCCATCTGGGGCGTGGTGGCTCACCATGTCTACTTACTTGCCCCGGCTTCTAAGATCCACGAGAGAGGGAGCCCAAGGTGGGGCATCCCCCGCTATTCAAGAGGACACCAGTGGCCTAACGTAGATGGTGCAAACTCCTCGTCTGGAACTTTATTGGCTTTCCACATAAACCAAGTTATTCAGCCTCTTTTCTCCACTAAATTTTCCTACTACACTATTTCTTCCTAATCTAATCCTATATTAATAAATAAATAAGTTTTTTCCTTGCATATGCTGTCCCCACTTCGAATCACCCTGAATCCACCAGGGCTGGACCCTGGCAAAGAAAGAATAAAATAATAAAGATCAGAATAGAAATAAAAAATAGAAACACCAATAAAATGGACAACCAAGAAAAATATGCACAAATTCCTAAAAATATATACTCTGCAAAGACTGAAACAAAAACAAATAGAAAATATAAACAGACTAATTACCAGAGTTGGACTGTGAATAAAGCTGAGTGCCGAAGAATTGATGCTTTTGAACTGTGTTGTTAGAGAAGACTCTTGAGAGTCCCTTGGACTGCAAGGAGATCCAACCAGTTCATTCTGAAGGAGATCAGTCCTGGGTGTTCTTTGGAAGGAATGATGCTAAAGCTGAAACTCCAGTACTTTGGCCACTTGATGTGAAGAGTTGACTCACTAGAAAAGACTTTGATGATGGGAGGGATTGGGGGAAGGAGGAGAAGGGGATGACAGAGGATGAGATGGCTGGATGGCATCACCAATTCGATGGACGTGAGTCCTGGTGCACACAAGGTTTTGTTTGTGCCTTCTAAGAGTCTGTTTCCCCAGACCTGTGGAAGTTTTATAATCAAATCCCACTGGCTTCCAAAGTCAAATTCTCTGGGGACTCTCAATCCCTTTGCCAGATCTCCAGGTTGGGAAATATGTTGTGGGTCCTAGACCTTTTCTAACAGTGCAATAATTTCTTTGGTATAATTGTTTGGTGGTTTGTGGGCCTGCTTGATGTCTCTATGGTGGGACTATGGTGACCTCCTCCAAGAGGAAATCAGTCTTGATTTCCTCCTCCAAGGAAATCAGTCATGAATATCCATTGGAAGAACTAATGCTGGAGCTGAAACTCCAATACTTTGGCCACCTGATGTGATGAACTGACTCATTTGAAAAGACCCTGATGCTGGGACAGATTGAAGGTGGGAGGAGAAGGGGACAACAGAGGATGAGATGATTGGACAGCATCACTTACTCAATAGACATATTTTAGCAAGCTCTGGGAATTGGTGACGGACAGGGAAGCCTGGTGTGCTGCAGTCCATGGGGTTGCAAAGAGTTGGACATGACTGAGCAACTGAACTGAATTTTGCCTAATCTTTAGCCCTGATTGTCCACCAATCACAGATGAGGATGTCTATAATGAAGCCAAAGAGGCCCTTCTAAACTTCACAATGTGCTTTATATTGCTGATTTTTATATCTAAGCTTATCATTTGCACTTTAAATGAATTAACAGTCCTTAACAACACACATCCATTACCTTGATCCTTATATTCTTTTCTCTATACTTCTCAAATGCAAGAGACATTCCCCAGACAGTACATTCCCTGCACATTTTCCAGTCTCTTTTCACCAGCAAAGACATCTTAAAAATTGTGAGCCACAACACATCAATACCTCACCTATCACCAGTGATGGGATTCCCATTACAAGAGATCCAAGCTCATCTTTAGAATTTACTCTTTAAGATTTGTTCTGGCACCAATGGTATTATGTCAAATTCCTGAGTGTCTGAGACAGGGACTTTTGGACAATCAATTTATTGAGAGAGTGGTCTTAAGAGAAAGGTGAATGAGCAAAGCAGAAAAGAACAAGATAAAAGCTAAGCAACCATGTGGCTTCAGCTGGAAAGAAACTTCAGTCAGATTCTGTACAGAGCTCTGGAGTACTAATTACCCCACAGAGCTGATTCTACATGGAAGAAAGGAGGGGTTTGTGTGTGTGTATATATATATATATATATAACATTCTGCTTCAGTCAATGATTGTCTTTTGGTTCCCCCTGGGGGCACAGGCATAATTTCCTTAGTAAGGTGACTCTTGTTTGGTTAAAGTTACTATAAAGCCAATGCTGTAGACAAGAGGCAACGTTTGCAACCAATATCACAACTGGGGCATGGACACACTATTTCAGTAAAGAGAATTCAGGAGGCATGCTTACAGGTTTCATTAGAGAGTCACATTCAATACACGGTAAGCAGGAGAAAGGCAACTGGAGACCAAATGACTTAATACTACTCCTACCATTCCATCTTCTATCAGTGCCTCCCATCAGCTGAAAGCAGTTGGTTGCAGAGGGAGACTGTGCCTGTTGATACCTTCCATAAATGACATCAGCAGGGAGATGCAGTGGAGAAAATGATTTCTGGAGGAGAAATGAAAAATGTCTACTACTCAAAGTTTTAATCACTAATCACTTGAATATATGCTTTTATCCTAGTAGTCAAATATATAAAAACTAAAAAAAATATTTAAGTACCTCTATTCAGCCTTCAAACCCAACAGGATAAGTCCATGTTTGAGAACTCTTAGACATTTTGATGGGAAGGTAAATAAAAAAAAAATTCTGAATGAAAGTTTTGGCAATCCATTTCAAATGTTTTAAAATTGATGTAACACTTAACTTGGAAATTAATCAAATGAATTTACCATAGGAAAATGTTATGGAATTTCATAAATATTTATAGGAATTCTATCTAAGAAAAATATTATAGAATTTGACA
>SJYQ01104595.1:28422-54804 GCA_006410935.1 Redunca redunca
AGAGAAACCAATATGATAATTGATACAAGTTTAAAGAAAATATGCAGGTTGGAAAAAAGCAGTGTATCTGTCTCATTATCATTTTTTGATGATTATTATTTTTATACTGTACAAATGAACAGCTTTTTCAGTTACCATTGAACTTGTATAAATTATAGATTATGTTTAATATTTTCCTATTGCTGTTTTCCTCAAAAACTTTAAAAAGATGTGAGAAGAGTAATTACATCTGCATCAGTTCAGTTCAGTTCAGTTCAGTCGCTCAGTCATATGGATTAGCAAATAATGCAGTGATAGAAGGTAGTTCCCACCTGCACGGAGGAAAATGCTATAAAAGGATAATATTCCCTTTAAGTCAACACAATTTATGGTGACAACAAAAGTTTTCACAATGAAATTTCTGGATGGGAAGTTATTAAATTACTAGATAATTTTTAAAGCAACAAAGTTCAAGCTCTAACCACTGAAATCAATTTTGTGAAATAAATGCATACCTAGCCCTTTATCTAATGTGAGGTAAGAAAATTATGCACCAAAAACTAATGATGCTTGAATCTCCATCAGAGGTAACAGACTGAATTTAATGCAAAGGATTTTACTATGTCATCAGCCTGTCCTTTCTGTCAAGTGTTTAATACTAAAGAGTTTTCCACAGAATGATTACATCTGTGTTTCAAATTTAGATTTCTGTTTCTGGATAGTTAACTATCACAATTGCTTTTAATTTAATGATCTGCCAATGCCTGGATATTGCATTTGTTCTTCTCCTGGAGGAATAGGATGCATCTATATTCACTATATTCACTCTTTTTTTTTTTCCTTTTCAACAACATTTTCAGCACAACAGGATATCTGCAAACATTGCCTGAAGATGTGCTCATTTAGACTAAAAATTCTTATTTGGCAAAGGTCTTTTGGGTTTTTCTTCTTGCAACTGTTTCACCTCTTCCTGTTGAACAACTCTTTAAGTAATACCTTTTACATTTAAAGCATTGCAAATGGGATATGATTAGCCAGGATATTTTGACATAAACATTTAATAACGTTCTTTTGTGTATGTAGTTTAGGCTTCAGAGTCTAACAATTCAGTTTTATAACTAATCTCACAAATAATAATATTATGTTTTTAAGAGAATACTGCCCTGTTTTGTGAGACATTTTCCCCTCATTTACCATTTCAGACATTTGATGAAGGTAGATATTTACTAACTGACAATTACATTGTGAAAAGAAAAATATCAATGATGAAGGCATGATGTCCTCGAGAAAACAAAGGGTGAATAAGCGACATCTGAGAGACATGAGTAATGATACACTTATCTTTTATGAGAAAAGATGTTAGGGTAAGACAAATGATTGTTTATTTTTTCTTATTTAAACTTTGCATTTCAGAACAATAATGAGAAAATGTTTGCTATTTGCAGAACATCTGGAATTGGCTACTTCTGTCCTATGGTCATGTTAAATAATTAAATATGATAAGGAGGAAAAGAGGGATAACTTATTGGAATCATGTGCCTTTTATTTATTTATTTATTTTGGTGTGTGTCTTTTAAAAGAAATTATTTAGTATTTCTGGTAGTCACCCTCCAAATTGAAGTCTTTGATGATGTGCCATCATTTAAACATTTATGGAAGTTGAAAATATTCCAATGATTTTGGATAATTCTAATGTAATATCATGTGTAAAAATCAAAATTTCAAAGTCAGACTTAAAGATTCCACCTTGTTAGATGTTTGGATATCAAGTAAAACATCCAAATAGTATTTTTTTTCAGAAAGTCATTCTTTTGAGCCAAATATATTTTTTACTAATTCTATTCTGCCTTTTCCATATCTGAACTAGAATAGAGGACAACAAAACTAGCTGATGGCAAAATAAGTATTAAGAAGATGCTGCAAGAGAAAAAAAAAAGTAGAGGGACTAATGATAGTAATAATAGTAAAGCACAGACTGAAGGGCAATGAAATCAAACTCCTGTTTCTGAATTTCTCTTCTTGGATGATTTCCTGTCTACAATATTGATTGTTATAATAACCACCACCCATGATTTACTCCAGTTAGTTTTACAAAGACTCTGTTCTTGTTAATAACAAAGGCCTAGCTAAAACAATCTGAGTGCTACTATAATGTTGGACACTAATTTTCATGTTCCCATGGGCTTTCTCTACCTGATGCTAGATATTTCATGGCATTCTAAAGATTAAAGGCAAAAGGAGAAGGGGGCAGCAGAGGGTGAGATGGTTAAGTAGCATCACTGACCCAGTGGCCAAGAATTTGAGCAAACTCTAGGAGATAGTGGAGGACAGAAGAGCCTGGCATTCTGCAAAACATGGGGTCATAAAGAATCAGACACAAATTACCGACTGAAAAGCAATTTGCTGTTCAGTAGCTCAGTCAGATCCGATTCTTGGTGACCTCATGGACTGCAGCATGCCAGGCTTCCCTGTCCTTCGCCATCTCCCAGAGTTTCCTCAAACTCATGTCCAAGCTTTGGACCTTAAACTATAGAAAAGGAAACTTCATCTTCTCTTGGGTTGAGACAATTGGAGGGCTGGGCTTTGTGCCAAGCAGATGTCTAGGGGGGCTGGACTTCCCTATGGAGAGAGCTGGGCTGAAATATTCAGATTGTGAGCCTCAAGAGTTGTTGCTCAGTTGCTCAGTCATCTCCGACTCTTCGCAACATCATGACTGCAGCATGCCAGGCTTCTCTGTCTTCCTCCATTTCCCAGAGTTTACACAAACTCATGTCCATTGAGTCAGTGATGCCATCCAGTCATCTCATCCTCTCTCATCCCCTTCTCCTCCTGCCTTCAGTCTTTCCCAACATCAGGGTCTTTTCCAATGATTCAGCTCTTCGCATCAAGTGAGCAATAACAAATCCTTAAAGACAGTTTGATATTCATTGAAATGGTCCGTTATGGATACTCTTTGAGAATGCCAATATGAACATTACACCAAACTCATTAAAACATGGCATTTCGTGTGATACATCACAGACTTTCATGCTCCTTGATGACTAAATTATTTCATGCAGTTATAATACAAAAGTAAAAGACAGTCTTAAAAGTGAAAGAAAAAATTATTTAGAATGTATGGAATATGGAGTAAGGTGACCTGCTTACTAGACAGAAAACTCAATTGTAAAATTAATAATTATCAAATATCATTATTTTGGGTTCAAGGCGGAGAAATATAGACCAATTTATCCACTCACCTCAAACAATCAAAATACTGGACAAGAGGCAACAAAGGACAGTGATAACTGATGGAAGGGAAATGAATAAGGTGAGTTATATGATAAACCCTGATTTCTTCTTGAGAGACTTTCTAAACAATAGCATGGGTTAGGGGTGGAGATATGGGCAGAAATCAGGATCTCCTTGTGTTGAGAGCATTTGGAGTTCAGAGAGCCCAAGGCATTTCAAGGTCACAGAATACTGTTTTGAAGAGAAGAGAGCTGCACAGAGAACTTCAGAGATCCATATAGGGTCTCACTGGGGTCCTCACTAATGGAATAGTCCAAGATTTTGAGAAGGAAGAGGGAACAGTTCTCAGAGCTCACATAGTGCGTGTTTGCACCTCATTACTCCAGGTTCTCTGATGCCGCCAAAACAGCTCAAAAGCAAGCTCTGGAATAATCAAATTGACTCCTTGTAATTTAACCATGTCCCAAATAAAGATATTTATAGGACATATAAATGAGCACACAAAAGGTGAAAATCACAGCGTCTTTGTCATGCAGTCATAAATGCCTAGGCACAAAAAGAAGCAGGAAAATATGATATATAATGAGAAAACCCAATCAGTAGAAACAGACAGAAATGACAGATGACAAAATTAGTAGATAAAGACATTTAAGTAGTTATCATAATTTTAGATATCAAAAAATTAAAAGAAAGATTGAGCTTGTTAGAGGCATAGGAGATATAAGAAGATCCTGGCAATAGTTCTAGAAATGAAAACTACAAAATGAAGTAAAAAAATATTTTAGAAGGTATTAATAATATTTTAAACATGTAGAAGAAATCTTAATGAACTTGAAGAGACTATGTAAAATAAAACACATAAATAATTTTTAAAAACTAAAATATTAACTCTGCAGTTAACAAAACATAATATACATTATTTTCAAGTGCACATGGAACATTTACCAAGATAGGCCATATTTAGAATCATAAAATAAGTCTTATTCAATTTAAAATAATTTAAATCATACAAAGCATGCTCAATGATTGGAAAATCAACCAGATAATATATTTAGAAAATGCCCAAACATTTAGAAACTAAATAACACATATCTAAATAACTCATGAGTAAAAGAGAAATCGAAGGGAAAGTACAGAGTATGTTGAAATGAATGAAAATGAAAACAACACATCATATTTTGTGAGATAATGATAAAGTAATATCTGCAAAGAAATGTATAGCATTAGGGCCTCTACTTTTATTTATTTATTTATTTTAAAAGAAGATTTTAAACGACTTGGATTTCACCTAAACAAGGAGCTTCCCTGTGTGGCACAGATGATAAAGAATCTGCCTTCAGTGCAGGAGACCCAGGTTTGATCCTGGTCAGGAAGATCCCCCAGAGAAGGTCATGGCAACCCACTTCAGTTTTCATGCCTGGAGAATTCCATGTACAGAGGAGCCTGTAGGGCTACAGTCCATAGTGTCACAAAAGAGTTGGACAGAATGATCTCTGTTCGTCTCTAAGGCAAACCATTCAATATCACAGTTATTCAACTTTATGCCCCAACCAGTAACACTGAGGAAACTNGCAGCCATGAAATTAAAAGACACTTACTCCTTGGAAGAAAAGTTATGACCAACCTAGATAGTATATTCAAAAGCAGAGACATTATCTTGCCGACTAAGGTCTGTCTAGTCAAGGCTATGGTTTTTCCTGTGGTCATGTATGGATGTGAGAGTTGGACTGTGAAAAAGGCAGAGTGCCGAAGAATTGATGCGTTCAAACTGTGGTGTTGGAGAAGACTCTTGAGAGTCCCTTCGCCTGCAAGGAGATCCAACCAGTCCATTCTGAAGGAGATCAACCCTGGGATTTCTTTGAAAGGAATGATGCTGAAGCTGAAACTCCAATACTTTGGCCACCTCATGCGAAGAGTTGATTCATTGGAAAAGACTCTGATGCTGGGAGGGATTAGGGGCAGGAGGAGAAGGGGACGACCCAGGATGAAATGGCTGGATGGCATCACGGACACTATGGACGTGAGTCTGAGTGAACTCCAGGAGATGGTGATGGACTGGGAGGCCTAGCGTGCTGCAATTCATGGGGTCTCAAAGAGTCGGACATGACTGAGCGACTGAACTGAACTGAACTGAACTGAACGACTAATACTTTCAATTTAAGAAATCAGAAAATACAGGAGAAATCTGAACTAAAAAAAAAATAGCAGAAAACAAATTTGAACAGAAGTCAATGCAGGCAAAAATAAGGAAGCAATAAAAAGCAAACAAACAAAAATGAATGAAATTTTAAAAGGATTTAAGAGAGGCAATAAAGTTTATTAATCCTAGTTAGACAGATAAGGGAAAAAATTAGAGAAAACATAAGTTACCAAATATTAGGGATGAGAAAGGTGCTATCACTGTAAAATCTATAAATATTAAAATAATTCTAGGGAAATATTATAGAAAATTTTATATCAATAAGTTTGAACATCTTATATATTAATGGGTAAATTCCTTGAAAGGTGAAAATAACCTGGAGTACTTTATATGAATGATATAAGCCAGATAAAGAGAAATATTGTATGGTACTACTAGCTTTACAAATAGCTGAGGAAAGAAAAGGAGCAAAAAGCAAAGGAGAAAGGGAAAGGTACACCCAACTAAGCACAGAATTTTAGAGAATATAAAGGAGAGACAACAATGCAAAGAAATAGAGGAAAACAACAGAATAGGAAAGACTAGATATATCTTCAAGAAAATTGGAAATATTAAAGGGAAATTTCATCTAAAGATGGACGCAATAAAGGACAGTAATGGGAAAGACATGAGAAGAAGAAGAGATCAAGAAGAGATGGAAAGAATACACAGAGGAACTGTACAAAAAAAAGATCTTAATGACCTGGATAACCATGATAGTGTGGTCACTCAAGCAGAGCCTGATATTCTGGAGTGTGAAATCAAGTGAGCCTTAGGAAACACTTCTGCCAAAAAAGCTAGTGGAGGCAATGGAATTCCAACAGATCTATTTAAAATTCTAAAAAATGATGCTTTCAAAGTGCTGCACTCCTTTTTCAGCAAATTTGGAAAACCCAACAGTGGCCAAGGACTGGAAAAGATCAATCCTCATCCCAGTTCCCAAGAAGGGCAGTACAAAAGAATGTTCAAACCACTAGGCAATTGCACTCATCTCCCATGCTAGTAAGGTTATTCTCAAAATTCTGCATTCTTGGCTTTAGCATTACATGAACCGAGAACTTTCAGTTTTTCAAGCTGGGTTCAGAAAAGGCAGAGGAACCAGAGATCGAATTGCAAATATTTACTGGATCATACAAAAAGCAAGGGAATTCCAGAAAATCATCTACTTTGTTTCATTGACGATGCTAATGCCTTTGACTGTGGATCATAACAAACTGGAAAACTCAAGGAGATGGGAATATCAGCCTGTCTTACCTATCTCCTGAGAAACCTATATGCAGGTCAAGAAACAACAGCTAGAAACTTGTATGGAACAACTGATTGATTGGTTCAGGATTGGTAAAGGAATACGAAAGGCTGTTTATTGTCACCCTGCTTATTTAACTTATGCACAGAGCGTATCATGAGAAATGCCAGCCTGGACGAGTTATAAGCTGGCATCAATATTGCTGGGAGAAATATCAACAACCTCAGATATGTGGGAGATACCATTCTAATGACGTAAAGGGAAGAGGAACTAAAAAACCTATTTATGAGGGTGAAGGAGGAGAGTGAAAAAACCAGCTTAAAAGTCAATATTAAAAAAAAAAAACAACAAAAAACAGAAAACTAAGATCACGGCATCTGGTATAATGGCGAATAGAAGGGGAAAATTTGGAAGCAGTGACAGATTTCCTCTTCTTGGACTCTACAATCACTGCAGATGGTGACTGCAGCCAAGAAAATAGAAGATGATTGCTTCATGTAAAGAAAGCTTTGACAAACCTAGACAGTGTGTTAAAAAGCAAAACCATCACTTTACTGACAAAGCTCCATGTAGTCAAGGCTATAATCTTTCCAGCAGTCACCTACAGTTGTGAGAGCTGGACCATAAAGAATGCAGAGCACCAAAAAATTGATTTGAACTGTGATGCTGAGAAGACTCTTGAGAGTTCCCAGGACAGCAATGTGATCAAATTAACCAACCTTAAAGGAAATCAACCTTGAATATTCATTGGAAAAACTGATGCTGAAGCTGAAACTCCAATACTTGAGACACCTGATACAAACAACCAACTCACTGGAAAAGACCCTGATGCTGGGAAAGGTTGACTGCAGAAGGAGAAAGAGGGCAACAGAGGATGAGATGGTTGACAGGTGTCACTGATGCAATGGATATGAACTTGGGTAAACTCCAGGAGACAGTAAGGGACAGGGAAGTCTGGTGTGCTTCAGTCCATGGGGTCACAAAGAGACATGACTTGGACACTGATAAACCCCTTATATGTAGAAACTTTAAAAAAGCAGAGCAGTGGGATAAAGAAAAAAAAAAAAGTGAAGCTGAATTAAGAAACAGTAGAATGATGGCTGCCAGAGGCTGAAGAATGGGGGAGATGACTAGATAGTCAGAGTATAAGATGAATAAATTCTGATGATGCATTGTGCAGCATGGCCATAAAGTTAATAATACTCTTTTTGAAATTTGCTGAGAGTAAATCTTAAGCATTCCGACTAAAAAATAATAATAAATAAGTAAAAGTTAACTGTGTATAGCAATGGATGTGTTAATTAACTTGATTATAGGAATCATTTCACAGTGTATATGTATGTCAAATCATTACATTGTATGTTTAAATATATTACAATTTTGTCAATTGCACCTTGAGAAGAACTGGGAGAAAAATAAATAGATTGCTTAAATATACATGTTTGAAGGGGAATTTGTACTTACAAACCTTCATAGCATGAGTATTCCAGATCCAGAGGCATCAGTAGTGAATTCTTGATTGTAATGTTTGTTTCAGGGAGATAGACATATGTCAAAACTTCTCATATTGTATGCATTAAATTTATACAGGTTTTATTTGCTAATTGTATTTCAGTAAAGTTGCAAAAAGAATCAACCATTTCTAAAAACAGAAAATTAAAGATTATACTCAGGTTCATGTAATTATTTTTACTTTTGACACTTAAGAGAATAACTTTTCCTTTTTAGATTTCTCAGTCTGGCTTTTTCCTGAGCTTATCCATTCTCACATTTTACAATGTACTTAAATCTTCAATACCACCATATTTTCTGTAGTAGTCACTCAATAAAACATTTGTTGAATGAATGGTTGTTTGAATGAATGCATGGTAAACTGAAGTCCAAAAATATTCATTATGTATCTTTATTTCAAATATTTCCTTTTTTTCTTCAGTATTCTCTCACTAGGATTTTAAAATTTTACTCTGTGACACCTTTTCTTATTTGTCAAGTCTAGACATATCGCCAGGGCTTACCCTTAACGCAAAATGTCCTATTTCACTGGTTTTGGGTTACCAGACAATCTTGTATAGGGTTGTGTTTCAGCTGCTATAGAGAAGCAAATGCCCACTTGGATTTTTCTTGATAAATAATTTATGTTTCATTCTTGTGTAAACCCTAGAGAAATAAACAAATTTTAAATGCAGTTTTTTCTTGCTTTCTGACTTTTTTCCTTGTGGGTTGGCATAGGGGGTATGACTTTTAGAAGTTTCAGCCTGTAGGAAAATGACATGAGTAGTGTTTGAGAAAAATGTGAAATATATTTAAGTGACAACGGAATAGCAAGAAATAGTTGTTTTTCCAATTTCAGATATAGTGTTTCCATAAAAAGATTGTGGCTGTATAGGGAGACCCAAGATGAATAGGTCATGGTGGAGAGTTCTGACAAAACATGGTCCACTGGAGAAGGGAATGGCAAACCACATTAGTATTCTTTTGAGAACCATTAACAGAAAGAAAAGGAAAAAAGATAAGACAGTAAAAGATGAACTCCTTAGGTCAGTAGGTGCCCAATATGCTACTGGAGAAGAGTGGAGAAATAACTCCGAAAAGAATGAAGAGACAGAGCCAAAGCAAAAACAACGCCCAGTTGTGGATGTGACTGATGATGGAAGTAAAGTTTGACACTGTAAAGAACAATATTGCATAGGAAATTGAAATGTTAAGTCCATGAATCAAGGCAAATAGCAAGTGGTCAAACAGGCGATGGCAAAAGTGAACACTGACATTTTAGGAATCAGTGAATTAAATTGAGAACTTCCCTTGTGGCTCAGATTTTAAAGCGTCTGCCTACAATGTGGGAGATTCAGTTTCAATCCCTGGATGGGGAAGATCGCCTGGAGAAGGGAATGGCAACCCACTCCAGTATTCTTACCTGGAAAATATCATAGATGGAGGAGCCTGGTAGGGTACAGTCCATGGGGTTGCAAAGAGTTGGACATGACTAAGTGGAATTAAAATGGACTGGAATGGGCAAATTTAACTCAGATGACCATTATATCTACTACTGTGGGCAAGAATCCCTTAGAAGAAATGGAGAAGCCCTCATAGTCAACAAAATGCAGTACTTGGGTGCAATCTCAAAAAATGACAGAATGAATTCTGTTCATTTCCAAGGCAAACCTTTCAATCTCACAGTAATCCAAGTCTATGCCTCAACTAGTAACTCTGAAGAAGCTGAAGTTGTATGGTTCTATGAAGACCTACAAGACCCTGTAGATCAAACACCAAAAAAAAAAAAAAAAGTCGTTTTCATTATAGGTGACTGGAATGCAAAAGTAGCAAGTTAAGAAATACCTGGAGTAACAGGAAAGTTTGGCCTTGGAGTACAGAATGAAACAGGGCAAAGGCTAACAGAGTTTTGCCAAGAGAATGCTCTGGTCATAGCAAACACGTTCTTCCAACAGCACAAGAGGTGACTCTACACATGGACATCACCAGATGGTCAATAACGAAAATATATTGACTATATTCTTTGAAGCCAAAGATGGAGAAGCTCTATAAAGTCAGCAAAAAGAAAAAAGACCTGGAGCTGACTGTGGCTCAGATCATGAACTCCTTATCGCCCTGGAGCTGACTGTGGCTCAGATCATGAACTCCTTATCGCCAAATTCAGACTTAAATTGAAGAAAGTAGGGAAAACCATGAGACAACTCATGTATGATCTAAAGCAAATCCCTTGCAAATATACAGTGGAAGTGACAAATAGATTCAAGGGATTAAACCTGATAGACAGAATACCTGAAGAACTATGGATGGAGGTTTGGGACCTTGTACAAGAGACAGTCATCAAGATCATACTGAGGATAAAGAAATCCAAAAAGGCAAAATGCTTGTCTGAGAAGGCCTTACAAATTGCTGAAAAAAGAAGAGAAGATAAAGGAAAAAAGGAAAGATATATCCATTTGAACATAGATTTCCAAAGAATTGCAAGGAGAGATAAGAAAGCCTTCCTCAGTAGTCAATGCAAAGAAACAGAGGAAAGCAATAGAATGGGAAAGACTAGATTTCTCTTCAAGAAAATTAGAGACAACAGGGGAACAATTCATGCAAAGATGGGCTCAATAAAGAACAGAAATGGCATGGATTTAACAGAAGCAGAAGATATTAAGAAGAGGTGGCAAGAATACATAGAACAGCTATACAGAAAAAATCTTCATGACCCAGATAACCACGATGGTGTTATCACTCACCTAGAGCCAGACATCCTGGAGTCCAAAGTCAGGTAGGTGTTAGGAAGAATCACTAAGAACAAAGCTAGTGGAGGTGATGAAATTCCAGCTGAACTCTGTCAAGCCCTAAAAGATGATGCTGTGAAACTGCTGCACTCAGTATGTCAGCAAATTTGGAAAATTCAGCAGTGGACATCGGACTGGGAAAGATCAGTTTTCATTCCTATCCTAAATAAATGCAATGCCAAAGAATGTTCAAACTACCACAAAATTGCACACATCTCACACACTAGCAAAATAATGCTTACAATTCTCCAAGAGAGGCTTCAACAGTACACGAACTGTGAACTTCCAGATGTTCAAGCTGGATTTAGAAAAGGCACAAGAACCAGAGATCAAATTGCCAACATCTGTTGGCTCACTGATAAAGCAAGAGAGTTCCAGAAAAACATCTACTTCTACTTTAGTGACTATGCTAAAGCCTTGCCTGTGTGGATCAAAACAAAGTGTGGAAAATTCTTCAAGAGATGGGAATACCATATCACCTTACCTGACTCCTAAGAAATCTCTATGCAGGTCAGGAAGAAACAGTTAGAACTGGACGTGGAACAGACTAGTTTCAAATCGGGAAAGGAGTACTTCAAGGCTTATATTGTCACCCTGCTTATATAACTTAAGTGCAGAGTACATCATGCAAAATGCCTGGCTGGATGAAGCACAAAATTGAAGCAAAATTGCCAGGAGAAATATGGATAACTTCAGATGTGCAGATGACAACACCCTTATGGCAGAAAGCGGAGAAGAACTAAAGAGCCTCTTGATGAAAGATGAAAGTGAAAAAGTTGGCTTAAAACTCAGCATTTAACAAACTGAGCTCATGGCAACCAGTCTCATCACTTCATGGCAAATAGATGGGGAAACAATGAGAGTTAGAGTCTTTATTTTTTTTTTGAGGGGGGGCTCCAAAATCACTGCAGATGGTGACTGCAGACCTGAAATTAAAAAATATTTGCTCCTTGGGAGAAAAGCTATGAACAACCTAGACAGGATATTAAAAAGCAGAGATGTTACTATGTTGACAAAGGTCTTCTAGTCAGAGCTATGGCTTTTTTCCAGTAGTCGTGTATGGATGTGAGATTGGACCATAAAGGAAGCTGTGTGCAAAAGAACTGATGGTTTTGAACTGTGGTTTTGGAGAAGACTATTGAGAATCCCTTGGACTGCAGGGAGATCAAACCAGTCAGTCTTAAAGGAAATCAGTCCTGAACATTCATTGAAAGGACTGATGCTGAAGCTGAAACTCCAGTATTTTGTCCACCTAATGTGAAGAACTGACTCACTGGAAAAAACCCTGATGCCGAAAGATTGAAGGCAGGAGGAGAAGGGGATGACAGAGGATGAGATGGTTGGATGAAATCACCAACTCGATGGACATGAGTTTGAGCAAGCTTTAGGAGTTGGCGGTGGATAGAGAAGCCTGGCATGCTTCAGTCCATGGGGTTGGGAAGAGTCGAACATGACTGAGCAAGTGAAGTGAACTGAAGATGACAGATTTGTTTTCTATATCTGTCAAACTGTTTTTCTGTTTTATATATACATTTTATTATTTTTTATTCTGAATATAAGTGATATCATACACTATTTTGATTATTCTTTATATGTTGCTAAGTAAGGTAATGTACAATGTAACATTCTAAGTAAAACAAGTGTTGATACTCATGAATTGGCCTCTGTTGTGTGGGTTTCTGATAAACATCATTTCAGCTATGATTAACATAGCTAGAAACTTTATAAACAGCTGTGCAACTCTTACAACTGCCAATTAACTTGTAGCTCCAGATGTTCCATACTCAGAACTACAGCTCTACAAGGTGGTTGGTGCATGAAACTGATTACATCAAAGCTGTCAGTTTTGGCATATCTTATGAGTATTTATACTAGGCTACCCTTAGTTCTCACATACTTACAATGTGAGGTTCAATATAATTGTCATCATAGCTCACATCACCCAGGAAAAAAAGTAAAAGAAACATTTTAAAGGGATCTACCCTACACTGAGGCTCACAGGATTTTCAATAGAATGGGATGCAATTGGAAGAAGCCTTTCAAGTTACCTGATATGTTTCCTGCACATTGCAACTTCCTTCCTGGCCAGTTACTATCATGATTTCAGAAAATTAGCAAACTACTTATCAGAAAAAAAGTTTGTCAGCATTCTGGTTTTATCTAAAAGAATATTCACCAAGATTTCCCTGGTGATCCAGGAGCTAAGCCTCCAAACTCCCAGTGCAGGAGTTCAGTCCCTGCTGGAGGATTGAGATCCCACATGTCGCAGCTAGAAGATCCTGTGTGCAGAACGTAAGACCTAGTACAGTCAAATAAATACATAAAAATGAATATCAAAAAAGAACAGTCACTTACAGAATTTGAGAGGATATGTACAACAATCTTACATATACCTTCCTTTAAAGTCAGATGAGTGTGGGGTTGTGACCCGAAATTTATATGACCTAAGAAGAGAACAGTATTAATTGGCAAAGTTTTGACCAATATTTTTGTAATCAATGGATACACATTCTGACACTAATAGGTCCCAGAATCCAGCCTCAAATTCTGAAAAGTAATAAAAAGATCTAGATAAAAAGTGTGTGCTTGTTGGTGTTAGAAAGGCACAGAGGGTTCTATGGCTCGTACTGTAAATGATAATTCCTCTTGTAAACAGGAGTCTGAGTATGTATGACATTTGTAAAGATCATTATTTTCTTGCATTCAGATTGCACAATCACTAAGAATTAATATTTGCTAAAAAAGAGCTATTTTTATGTTTTGTGTTTTAATATTTATCTATTGGAAAAGCAAGAAGAATCCTCATCACGAATTTCGATGGTGTCAGAATTTTGTTTGTTAACACTCTGTGCTGTTCTGCTAAAGCCTTGGATCCCCTTTCCTCTCCTACCACATTCTGTGGTGTACCAACTGGCCAGTAATTTCGGCTTCCTTCAATCTGGGCCTCATCTGTGCTCTGCGGAAGGGGTGGGTGTTGGAGATATTGAGGGTGAGAAAATAATTGAAGTACAGTAGATATTTATCCTGTATTTGAAAAGGAGAAATGTGCTGCCCTTCTTGAGATAAACAATATAAGGCTAAGCAAACACCCTATTCCAACAACACAAGAGAAGACTCTACACATAGACATCACCAGATGTCTATATTTCAACACCAAAATCCGATTGATTATATTCTTTGCAGCCAAAGATGGAGAAGCTCCATACAGTAAACAAAAACAAGACCAGGAGCTGACTGTGGCTCAGATCATGAACTCCTTATTACCAAATTCAGACTCAAACTGAAGAGAGTAGGGAAAACCACTAGACCATTCATGTATGACCTAAATCAAATCCGTTATGATTATACAGTGGAAGTGAGAAATAGATTTAAGAGCCTACATCTGATAGATAGAGTGCCTGATGAACTATGGACTGAGGTTCGTGACATTGTACCAGGAGACAGGGATCAAGACCATCCCCATGAAAAGAAATGCAAAAAAGCAAAATGGCTGTCTGGGGAGGGCTTACAAATAGCTGTGAAAAGAAGAGAAGCAAAAAGCAAAGGAGAAAAAGAAAGATATAAGCATCTGAATGCAGAGTTCCAAAGAATAGCAAGAAGAGATAAGAAAGCCTTCTTCAGAGAGCAATGCAAAGAAATAGAGGAAAACAACAGAATGGGAAAGACTAGAGATCTCTTCAAGAAAATTAGAGATACCAAAGGAATATTTCATGTAAAGATGGGCTTGATAAAGACAGAAATGGTATGGACCTAACAGAAGCAGAGGATATTAAGAGGTGGCAAGAATACACAGAAGAACTATACAAAAAAGATCTTCATGACCCAGATAATCACAATGGTGTGATCACTCATCTAGAGCCAGACATCCTGGAATGTGAAGTCAAGTGGGCCTTAGAAAGCATGCTTAGAAAGCATCACAAAGCTAGTGAAGGTGATGGAATTCCAGTTGAGCTATTTCAAATCCTGAAAGCTGATGCTGTGAATTGCTGCACTCAATATGCCAGCAAATTTGGAAAACTCAGCAGTGGCCACAGGACTGGAAAAGGTTAGTTTTCATTCCCATCCCAAAGAAAGGCAATGCCAAAGAATGCTCAAACTACTACACAATTGCACTCATCTCACACTCTATTAAAGTAATGCTCAAAATTCTCCAAGCCAGGCTTCAGCAATAGGTGAAACATGAACTTCCTGATGTTTAAGCTGGTTTTAGAAAAGGCAGAGGAACCAGAGATCAAATTGCCAACATCAACTGGATCATGGAAAAAGCAAGAGAGTTCCAGAAAAACATCTCTTTCTGCTTTATTGACTATGCCAAAGCCTTTGACTATGTGGATCACAATAAACTGTGGAAAATTCTGAAAGAGATGGGAATACCAGACCACCAGACCTGCCTCTTGAGAAATCTGTATACAGGCCAGGAAGCAACAATTAGAACTGGACATGGAACAACAGACTGGTTCTAAAGAGAAAAGGAGTATGTCAAGGCTGTATATTGTCACCTTGCTTATTTAACTTATATGCAGAGTCCATCATGAGAAATGCTGGACTGGAAGAAACACAAGCTGGAATCAAGATTGCCAGGAGAAATATCAATTACCTCAGATATGCAGATGACACCACCCTTATGGCAGAAAATGAAGAGGAACTAAAAAGCCTCTTGATGAAAGTGAAAGTGGAGAGTGAAAAAGTTGGCTTAAATCTCAATGTTCAGAAAACTAAGATCATGGCATCCGGTCCCATTACTTCATGGGAAATAGATGGGGAAATGGTAGAAACAGTGTCAGACTTTATCTTTTTGGGCTCCAAAATCACTGCAGATGGTGACTGCAGCCATGAAATTAAAACACGCTTACTCCTTGGAAGAAAAGTTATGACCAACCTAGATAGTATATTCAAAAGCAGAGACATTACTTTGCCAACTAAGGTCCATATAATCAAGGCTATGGTTTTTCCTGTGGTCATGTATGGATGTGAGAGTTGGACGGTGAAGAAGGCTGAGCGCTGAAGGATTGATGCTTTTGAACTGTGGTGTTGGAGAAGACTCTTGAGAGTCCCTTGGACTGTAAGGAAATCCAACCAGTGCATTCTGAAGGAGATCAACCCTGGGATTTCTTTGGAAGGAAAGATGCTGAAGCTGAAACTCCAATACTTTGGCCACCTCATGAGAAGAGTTGACTCATTGGAAAAGACTCTGATGCTGGGAGGGATTGGGGGCAGGAGGAGAAGGGGACGACAGAAGATGAGATGGCTGGGTGGCATCCCTGACTCGATGGACATGAGTCTGAGTGAACTCCGGGAGTTGGTGATGGACAGGGAGGCCTGGCGTGCTGCGATTTATGGGGTCGCAAAGAGTCGGACACGACTGAGCGACTGAACTGAACTGAACTGAACTGAATAAAGGGACTTAGAAAAAACAGTTTTCTTGTTTTTAGTTTTTTCTTATAACCCCAAGGACATATTAAACAGCTTTTAATATGTCATTTGTTTCTACTTCACAGAGAAATCTGACATCCTGACATAGCCTCTTTGCTGTGGGAAATAAAATATTTGAGATATAAAAAAAGAAAGAGATGACTTTCCCCATATACCATGGTCCCTGTCCCACTGATGCCCATCTGGAGTAAGCAATAACTATCTAGGGGCCAGATTTATAGCAGATTGTGGCACTGACCAGATAAATTGAGAAAAGATCCTCAGTGGAGGTGAGTCAAATGAGAGGTAAACTTGCTGTCTTGATTTCTGTGTCCAATGAAACCAGAAATACTTCTGCTTCTCCTTCGGCTCCCTGGACCAACGTCATTGCTGGGACACAGACACAGCCCTGGGTGGAGGCTGTGAGGTATTAGAAAAGCTGGATGTTTCTAGAAATTAGAGTGTTGTTTCTGGAAAGGAGACGGTTGAGGTTTTCTGTTATTTTCTATCTCTGATCTTTTAGTGGTGAAAGTGAAAGTGAAGTCACTCAGTCGTGATTGACTCTTTCTGACCCCATGGACACCAGGCTCCTCCATCCATGGGATTTTCTAGGCAAGGGTACTGGAGTGGGTTGCTGTTTCTTTCTCCAGGGAATCTTCCTGACCCAGGGATCAAACCCAGGTCTCCCGCATTGTAGACAGATGGTTTACTGTCTGAGCCACCAGGGAAGTCCTTTTTTAGTAGTTACTTAACTTAACTTGTGTCTGCCTACAAGGTGGTAGACCCGGGTTCGATCTCTGGGTTGGGAAGATCCTCTGGAGAAGGAAATGGCAACCCACTCTAGAAAGTCCCGTGGACAGAGGAGCCTGGTAGTCTATAATCCATGGGGTCGCAAGGAGCTGGACAAGACTGAGCAACTAAACTTTAAACTTAACTTAAAATGATCATTCCTCCTCTTCCTCAAGATGGAATTCTTTATCTCACAGGTCCATGCAGATGACTTTGGGGAATAAAGAGGATCTTGGAATGGATTAATACAATTTTGATGACTCATTTTTTGCTGCAAATGAAATAATTTGTGTTCTCCTAAGTTTCCAATAACTAGTCATAGAATAAGAAATTTTCAGACTCATGCTAAGGGCTTTCCCCTTCTCCTGCTTTCCTGACAGGTTGTAAGCACACGTGTTTCACAGGTCACTTTCAGGAAGAACTCACACCACTTCTGACCATTTTCTCCATCCTGAGTTTTCCAAAATCACTTTGTATCAGTTCTCTGTTGCCAGTGTAAAAGGTACCGCAGGCTTAGTGGTTTAGAAAACACATGTTTATTACCTTACAATTTCTGTAGATCTAGGCCTTTTTGTTGTTGGCACCCATATTCCTTTCTGAAAGCACTGAAGGATAAGTCCTTTTGTTTGCCCTTTCCAGCGTCTAGAAAGCCCACATTCCTTGGCTTGAGATCCCCTTTCTTGTCTTCAAAGCCTGCAATGGCTAGTTGGGATTTCACATCATGTAACTACAACAATCTCTTTTGCCTTCCTTTATCATTGTGAGTATAGGGAACCCATCCACATAATCCAGGATAATCTCCCTATTTAAAGTTCAGCTGATTATCAAGCTTGATTACATCTTCTTCCAAATTGAATTTCTTTTTTTCTATAATCTAACATATTCACTGGTTTGGGGCATTAGGATATGAAGATCACTAAGAGTTCACTATTCTGTCTACCATATACCCTATTGTTCTTACCTCTTTCCTTGGCCACAAATGTACATATTCAGTGCTTGCAGGATAACTTAACCAAGAGTCCTCACCAGTTCCTTGAACTTAACTCATGTTCTTTCTCAAGAAAAACTTTTCTTCATCAAGATTTTCTTTTGTTGATAATTACTCTCTTACTTGGCACTTTCCTGGTGGCTCAGATAGTAAAGAATCTGCCTACAGTGCAGGAGACCTGGGTTTGATCCCTGGGTCAGGAAGATCCCCTGGAGAAGGGTAATGGCTCAGTTCAGTTCAGTCGCTCAGCTGTGTCCAACTCTTTGGGACCCCATGGACCACAGCATGCCAGGCCTCCCTGTCCATCACCAACTCCCGGAGTTTACTCAAACTCATGTCCATTGAGTCAGTGATACCATACAACCATCTCATCCTCTGTTGCCCCCTTCTCCTCCTGCCCTCAATCTTTCCCAGCATCAGGGTTTTTTCCAATGAGTAAGCTCTTTGTATCAGGTCGCCAAATTATTGGAGTTTCAGCTTCAACATCAGTCCTTCCAATGAACACCCAGGACTGATCTCCTTTAGGATGGACTGGTTGGACCTCCGTGCAGTCCAAGGGACTCTCAAGAGTCTTCTCCAATACCACAGTTCAAAAGCATCAATTCTTTGGCACTCAGCTTTCTTTATGGTCCAACTCTCACATCCATACATGACTACTGGGAAAACCATAGCCTTGACAAGACGAACCTTTGTTGGCAAAGTAATATTTCTGCTTTTTAATACGCTATCTAGGTTGGTCATAACTTTCCTTCCAAGGAGTATGTGTCTTTTAATTTCATGGCTGCAGTCATTTTGGAGTGATTTTGGAGCCCCCCAAAATAAAGTCAGCCACTGTTTCTGCTGTTTCCCCATCTATTAGCCATGAAGTGATTGGACCGGATGTCATGATCTTAGTTTTCTGAATGTTGAGCTTTAATCCCACTTTTTCACTCTCCTCTTTCACTTTCATCAAGAGGCTTTTGATGATCTCCAGGAAGATCCCCTAGAGAAGGGTGATGGCTACCCACTCCAATATTCTTGTCTAGAGAATTCCATGGACAGAGGAGCCTGATGGCTACAGTCTATGGGGTCTCAAAGATTCAAACATGGCTGAGCAACTAACACATTCTCTTACTCACTTGGTCTTAAATTTCAGAATTATGGTAGAGTACTTTTTTATCCTCTATTTCCATCAAAATCAAGTGTGAAATCAGTTTTGTATAATTCTGTAATGTTTCTGAAGTCTCTGTTTATTTCAAGCCCAATTGTAAGTACTGAGTTTGGATCCTCATTATGTCACAACCAAATTTAATAAACTATTAACACATCTCCCGGTCTTTAACCTGCTCTCCATATTCCAGTTTAACCCATACCTGCTTCTGGACTGGGCTCTAGGCAATTCTGGTCATACCACTTTCTAATTCTCTTTCTTAGAAGTTTTTAGTGGGATCCCTTCCATATGATAGTCACATGTTTCCACAATATGGTCACAGATCCCAATCAACATTCTGCAACATTTGGATCTTCATTTAATCCTCAAAACAGCAGTGTTAGGTGGGACTTTGCAAAACCACTTTAAGCCAAGAGAGACTACTGATCTTGATCAAGGTTATCCAGTGTGTAAGTAGCATAACTGAGGCTTGACTCTCTTTTACCAGGTTCATTGCTGTTTACATAACCATCTTGGTAACTTTATTTCCTGCTACTCCTCTAACATGCAGACCATGATGGGCTTTCAGTCTTCCCCAATCTTTAACAAGTTCTTAGTTTTTTTGTTGTTGCTTAAGATATCTATTCTTTGTAAATTCATTTGTCTTCAAACCATCCCTGCTTACAAAAATTAAATCTATCCTTAAGGCCTATTTTAAAAGTTGTGATCTTCATATAAAGCCTTTGCCATCGTTCATTACTTTGATCTTTCTTGCCATATTGTTTTGCCAAAACTTATTGAGACTTGTATTAAAGCTATTTGGCCCCTTGACTTAAACCATAATCTGCTTGTTGGAATGCAGTCTAAAGGTTAGTACATGTGTTGCTAAGCCCAAGCTTGCACTGCTCACTGCATGCAGGCCAATATACAGAGAGACGAAGTGATGAGGCAAAGAATAGAGACTTTATTCAGAAAGCCAGCAGAAATATATGATGGATTAGTGTCCCAAAGAACCATCTTGCCAGAGTTAGAAATCAAGCTTCTTTTGGTTGTTGCAGACCTCCTGGTCCTGACTAGACCCCAGAGGGAATGTGATAATCTTTTGTTCTTGCAGCTGTCCAGTTAGGTCTGGTCAGTGTTCTGGAAAGCTCTCACCAAGGCAAGGGTTATTTTCTGTTCTCCAGCTTTTTATCTATATGTGAATGAAAAGTGTTATGGCTTAAAGGTCAAGCCTGGGAGGCAGAGCCTTGAGAAAAGGCTATTATGTATATTTTAAGCTTTAGGGAACATTCTTTTACTGTTTGACTAGACAAAGTTGCCAAGGCGATGACACCCCACTCCAGTACTCTTTCCTGGAAAACCCCATGGACGGAGGAGCCTGGTAGGCTGCAGTCCATGGGACCGCAAAGACTTAGACACAACTGAGCAACTTCCCTTTCGCTTTTCACTTTCAAGCATTGGAGAAGGAAATGGCAACCCACTCCAGTGTTCTTGCCTGGAGAATCCCAGGGACAGGGGAGCCTGGTGGCCTGCTGTCTATGGGGTCACACAGAGTCGGACACGACTGAAGTGACTTAGCAGACAAAGTTGCCGAGCCAGCATGACTGAGCACAGGCAAAGGAGCACTAAGGTTAGAGCGAGTCAAGTTTGTTCTTCTCCATTAAACATGGACTTTGGAGCCAAACTTCCTGGATTTAAATTCTGACTTTGCTCTTATTAATTGTGTGGCCTTCAGAAAATCAATCTGTATTTCTGTGCCTATCAGTAAAATGGGGTCAATTATTGGTGCTTATCTGATAGACTTGTATGAGGATTGAGTGAATTGATATTCATAAGGCACTTACAACTATCTGTCTCAAAGTAAGTACTTAATAATTTTAGCTTATGATTGTGGTTATTACCTTCTTAGGTTTTGCATTATATGCCTCCTCCACACATAGATGCAGGTACAATGTAAATAAAAATTGCATAATTAGATCCTTTATCTTGATTTCTCTACAGCAAACTATTTTATTCCAATATTCTCAACACAATCATTGTCTGCCTTTCAGATCAGCTCCCTTTTTGTTACACAACTACAACTGAGTTTTATGATGCTGATGGAGATACAAAAGCACCTGTCATTTTTGCATATTAACCAAGGTAGAAAGAGTTACCAATAAAATAGAAAAATCATCAAGGTTCAAAATTATCATTAAATAAGAATGCTGATCAGAATCCAATAAGATTTTTTATGAAGTAACTAAAATCTTACACTTTTTATTCCATAAAATTTTATTTAACTTCTATTCCAAATTACATATGCATTTCTTTTTTCTTGGGGATGGTTTTGATAACGGCCTCCTGTACCATGTCGTGAACCTCCATCCATAGTTCTTCAGGCACTCTATCAGATCTAATCCTTTGAATATATTTGTCAATTTCACTGTATAATTGTAAGAGGTTTGATTTGGGTCATACCTGAATGGTCCACTGTTTTTTTTTCTACCTTCTTCAATTCAAGTTTGAATTTTGCAACAAGGAGATCATGATCTTCATCACAGTCAGCTCCCAGTCTTGTCTTTGCTGACTGTATAGAACTTCTCCATCTTCAATTGCAAAGAACATAATCAATCTGATTTCAGTATTGGCCATCTGGTTATGCCCATGTGTAGAGTGATTTCTTATGTTGTTGGAAGAGGGTGTTTGCTATGACCAGTGCATTCTCTTGGCAAGACTTTGTTAGCCTTTGTGCTGCTTCATTTTGTACTCCCAGGCCAAACTTGCCTGTTACCCCAGGTATCTCTCTCCTACTTCTGCATTCCAGTCCCCTATGATGAAAAGGACATTTTTGGGGGTGTCATTATAGCAGGTCTTGGAGGTCATCATACAACCGTTCAACTTCAGCTTCTTCAGCATTAGCGGTCAGGGCATAGACTTGGATTACTGTGATATTGAATGGTTTGTCTTGGAAATTAACATAGATTATTCTGTCATTTTTGAGACTGCAACAAAGAACTACATTTCAGATTCTTTTGTTGACTATGAGGACTAATCCATTTCTTCTATGGGATTCTTATCTACAGTAGCAGATACAAGAAAAAGAAATGCAAAAAGGCAAAATGATTGTCTGAGTAGAATAGCTGAGAAAAGAAGAGAAGCAGAAGGTAAAGGAGAAAAGGAAAGATATACACATGTTATGTTATTTCAGAGTTCCAAAGAAGAGCAAGGAGAGGTAAGAAAGCCTTCCTCAATGGTCAATGAAAAGAAATAGAGGAAAATAGTAGAATGGGAAAGACTAGAGATCTCTTCAATAAAATTAGAGATACCAAGGGAACATTTCATGTAAAGATGGGCTCAGTAAAGGACAGAAATGGCATGGACCTAACAGAAGCAGAAGATATTAAGAAGAGGTGGCAAGAATACAGAGTAAACTATACATAAAAGATCTTCATGACCCAGATAAGTATGGTGATGTGATCACTCACCTAGAGCCAGATATCCTGGAGTCCGAAGTCAGGTGGGCCTTAAGAAGCATCACTATGAACAAAGTTAGTGGAGGTGATGGAATTCCAGCTGAACTCTATTAAGTCCTAAAAGATGATGCTGTGCAATGGCTACACTCAATATACCAGCAAACTTGAAAAAAACTCAGCAGTGGCCATAGGACTGGGAAAGGTCAGTTTTCATTCCAATCCCAAAGAAAGGCAATGCCAAAGAATGTTCAAACTACTGCACAATTGCACTTATCTCACACACTAGCAAAATAATGCTTACAATTCTCCAAGAGAGGCTTCAACAGTACCTGAAGCATGAAATTTCAGGTGTTCAAGTTGGATTTAGAAGAGGCACAGGAACCAGAGATTAAATTGTGAACATCTGTGGATCATCAAAAAAGCAAGAGAGTTCCAGAAAAACCTCTATCTCTGATTTATTGACTACTCCAAACCCTTTGCTGGTGTTGATCACCACAAACTGTGGATAATTCTTCAAGACATGGGAGTACCAAACCACCTTGCCTGACTCCTGAGAAATCTGTATGCAGGTCAAGAAGCAACAGTTAAGACTGGATATGGGATAATGGACTGGTTCCAAATTGGGAAGGAGTATGTCAAGACTGTATATTGTCACCCTGCTTATTTAACTTCTATGCAGAGTACATCATAAGAAATTCCAGGCAGGATGAAACACAAGCTGTAATGAAGATTGCTCAGAGAAATATCAATAACCTCAGATATGCAGATGACACCGCTATGATGGTAGAGAGCAAAGAGGAACTAAAGAGCTCCTTGATGAAAGTGAAGGAGGAGATTGAAAACGTTGGCTTAAAACTCAGGATTCAAGAAATGAAGATTATAGCATCCAGTCATATCACTTCATGGCAAATAAATGGGGAAACAATGGAAACAGTGAGTCTATTTTGGGAGGCTCCAAAATCACCACAATGGTGACTGCAGTCCTGAAATGAAAAGATGCTTACTCCTTGGAAGGAACATTATGATCAACCCAGACAGCATATTAAAAAACAGAGACATTACTTTGCCAACAAAGTTCCCCCTAGTCAAAGCTATGGTTTTTCCAGTAGTCATGTATGGATGTTAAAGTTTGACCATAAAGAAAGCTGAGCATTGAAGAACTGATGCTTTTGAACTGTGGTTTTGGAGAAGACTATTGAAAGTCCCTCAGAATTCTAGGAGATCAAACCAGTCTATTCTAAAGAAATCAGTACTGAATATTCATTGGAAGGACTGATGCTGAAGCTGAAGCTCCCATATTTTGGCCACCTGTATGAAGAACTGACTCATTGGAAAAGACCCTGATGCTGGGAAAGATTGAAGGCAGGAGGAGAAGGGGACAACAGAGGACGAAATGGTTGGTTGGCATCACCGACTCAATGGACATGACTTTGAGCAAGCTTCAGGAGTTTGTGATGGACAGGAAAGCCTGGCATGCTATAGTCCATGGGTTTGTAAGAGTCAAGCATGACTGAGCAACTGAACTGACCTTATTTTTCTCATCTGTGAAAAAGAGAAATTTCAAGACTGTAGTCAGATGCTCTTTATTAGTATCTGAAGAAATTTTGGCTCTATAGGAAGGATGGAAAAATCAGCAAGATGTAGAGGATAAGGGTCCTGGCTTTGAATTAGATTTGAATCACATGCTAGTTATATCTCTACTGGCTTTGCATAAATTTTTCAATCTAAATCTCTTTCTATATGTATAAGTATCTCATTTTTACTAAGGGCTAAATTAATGTGTGAAATACCAAACTTGGTGATTGTCACATAGAAATAACTAGAACTTCTAAATATAATTTTAATGTTACCATCAAGGCATAAAAAATGAGAAAGAAACAAATGTTTGTATTAATGGTTTTAGAGTAGAGAAAATGGACTTGACCCTTTTGGTTACAGGACCCATAATATATTTGGTGCTGAGGAAGGAAGTGATGACTTTTCCTGCTAAATGGATGAAGAGGGAGGTGGGAGGGGGGTTTCAGGATGGGGAACACATGTATACCCATGGCTGATTCATGTCAATGTGTGGAAAAAACCACTACAGTATTGTAAAGCAATTAGCCTCCAATTAAAATAAATAAATAAATTTTTAAAAATGGAAGCTGTGAAGAAAAACAAGATAACTCCATTTGGGCAACATAAATCTGGAAACAGCATTTAATGGTTCAGCTTTTCAATGTTTGACACAAAAGCCATTTATTCAGACTGGAAATGTCTGATTATTTCACCCAGAACTCACTGCCATTCCAATTAGTTGTCTTTGGAGAGGAAATCTCACCAGATGATACAATTAGACCCAATTTGTACAAGTACCACACACTTGGAACATACTAAAAATGACATTTTCACTTATTTTCTATTATAAATGTTTGTCTTCTGGCATTTCTCAAATGTGAGCATTTGAAGGAAGTGTTTGNATACTAAAAATGACATTTTCACTTATTTTATATTATAAATGTTTGTCTTCTGGCATTTCTCAAATGTGAGCATTTGAAGGAAGTGTTTGAAACAACTTTTCAGGATGGAAGGTTAATGATAAAGAAACGATACAGGTTACATAGTGTAAGAAAACCATGTTTTAGCAATTACTTTTTGATATTTCAACAGTGACTTGCACCTTACTGCAAAGTCATTTCCAAATACCAGATATTTTCCAAATGATATTCTACCTGAATGAGGCAGAAAGCAAGAAAGCAAAGTCTACAGTATCTTGACTAATCTTTAAAGGTGCGTAGTTACTGCTATCAAACTTAAAATACCCATTCAACAAAAGAGAGTTCAGTCAAAAGGTGTAGGAAGTATCTACTCAGGGCCAGGTTTTAGGGAAACCATGTTGAACTAGACACATGGCTATAGTGACTTACTGTTTAATTGTAATTTCTCACACTAAGATGTACTAATTAACAAGATAAAGGTAATAAAGAACTTAAAGTTACACAGGAGAGGAATATTAAAAGAGTATCAGTGATTAGATTTGGTTTCCTATATATGTTCCCAGTGCATGCTGATGATCTACTTTTAACAGCTGCCATGCTTTATTTTAGAGGGTCCACAGTCAGGTTGGAGAAATGATCCCTCAGGAAATGTTCTCAGTCAAAGAGGGAGAAAACATGGAAAATGGGTAGCCCGGCTAATTTGCTTTGTGTGTGTGTGTGTGTGTGCGCGCGTGCGCACGCGTACACATTTAGTTTTATTGTAACAAAGCAACTTGTACACTTTTAATGTTTAAAACTGAGCATCATCTTTCTTTTCCAGTAAGACAAAAAGAAAAAAATTCAAAAATAAACAGGAATAAAGTTACAGTAGAGAATGTCAACTACAAATAAGATCCTACAGGCTCTGCTGATTCTCCCATTGAGTAGGAGGGCTCAAGTCATCATTAGGAAAGAATTTTATTTTAAAAGTGTCATCTTAAACTGCAAGGATGTCCATTAAACATCACAATTAAACATGCCAAAGGAGAAGCCATGTTGTCAAAATGCCCACTTAACCCACTCAAACATCTCAAACTGACCATTTGCTGACCTTCTGTAACCCCAGTTTTTAAAAGTTTTTTTTTTTCCTCTCTTTTTTAAACAAGAGGAAGTAGACAGATACATGTTGGTAAATGCTAACTGTCCATATTCTCATAGAGACACAATGTCATCTCTGAGCC
>SJYQ01104595.1:54934-94448 GCA_006410935.1 Redunca redunca
CCCACCACCCAAAGCATGGTGGTGTTGATCCCTTAAAGTTCTTGTTGAGACAGGAAGGGATAAAAATGAATTTCGAAAAGGAAGGGGTAGAGACTCTTTTCCCACTGAATTCTGCTGAAGATATTTTCCCCCAAAATAAGTTGTGAACTGTGGTATAAAGGAGAAAAGAGACCTCAAAAAGAAAGCAATTGAGCACAAAAGGAGAAGGAAAAAACAACAACAACAACAAAAAGACTGCAACTTGCTCCCAGGGACTGGAGGGAATTTTAAAAGGTTGGAATCCATCAGTGTTCCATCAGTCATCTTCTTCACCTTTCCTCATCCTCATTCCCTTTATCATCAATATCTTCCAATCCTTCTTCCTCTTCATCATCATCATCTTCTTCTTCTTCCCCTTCCTCATTATCCATGTCAGGAACCAAGCAGTACTGTAACAGATTTGGCCAAATATCATCTCTGATGACCTCTCCTAACTCACCTACACCTGCATCAGAATGATCAGTAAACCAGGTGAAGAAGCTTTCTGGTTCCTCATGCTGTCTCTTCCTGCTGGCTTGATTCTGTGTTTGACTTGATCATTTCATCAGATCCTTTCCAAGTTTCCATTTGATTTCAGTGGACTTTGAAGATGGATCACCACTCTTATTCAGATGAAATTCTTTGGAGAGAAGTCTATTTTTTAAGTAAGAGTTTTCATCAAAATAAAAGTATATTCTCTAACCTTATTTAATGTCTTCAAATTCTGTCACTTCAACTCTTGTCAAATAATGCAGCACCTTTTCATCATCCTCTCCAAGCAGAGCAGACACTTGTGGATGGTTAACATATGTTGCTACCCCCAAATTTGGAATTTTGACAGTCAATTTTGACCTCTTCTGAAAAAAATGGTTGGCGGAGTTTGTTCTATTTCTGTTCTGCTTTCAAAATCTCTTCACTGGTTTGTTCATTAAAGTCTGTCTATTTCATTTTGTATTTTGTCCATATATTTGATTGCTTCTTGCTGTTCTTTTTCTTCCTTCAGCAAGTTTGAAGAAGCAGATGCCTTATCTGGCCTGGAGGCAAGAGTCAGCCTCACTGTTTTCAGTTTCTTAGCTTGGAATGGAAGTGAAAACTGGTGTTTGGGGGCCATGCTGGGAAAAAAAAGCCAAGAACCCTCCAAGGGGAAGAGAAAGGTACTGCAAGCTTAGAGAACTCTAATTTGCCATTTATGTGGGACTGTTCTGAGATGTACTCTATGTTATATCCCAAAAGTTCCCAGTGTAATTGAGTTCCCACCATCTATAGTGGTAACATGTTCACTAAGATACTCCGTATCACCTTTCTTTCCTTCTGTTTCACCCACTTTTCTACCATTTCTTTTGAGATTATATCCTACATAAATGTCTTGAAATCATTCTTGTCTAGAGTCTACATTATGGAAGATTAAACTAAGCCTTCCTAGGGAAAGAATAAGTAGATTATTGCAAGGAGAGTGAAAAGCATGACTAGAAGCCTAGAGGTAAGATAATGCATAGCACAGTTGAGAGACTTGCAGTATAACTTGATTGTTGAGTATTAAGAAAGAGTAGCTAGAGTTGAAGCCAGAGTGGTAAAATAGGACAGTACCTGAAAATTCTAAATGGTGTGAACTTTGGGCTTCATATTAAAAGAATCAGGAGATGTCTAGGAGGAGAAGTTGCACTGGAAATTGGGAGGAGGATGGGAGTATGAGAGAAGTAGAAATTGGGGTTGACAGTGCTTGACAGGGTGTCATGGAGAGCAGAATCCAACATAACATATGGGACTTTAACTCAGATATAGGATTAGTTCAGTTCAGTTCAGTCACTCAGTTGTGTCCAACTCTTTGAGACCCCATGAATCTCAGCACGCCAGGCCTCCCTGTCCATCACCAACTCGCGGAGTTCACCCAAACTCACATTCATCGAGTCGGTGATGCCATCCAGCCATCTCATCCTCTGTCGTCCCCTTATCCTCCTGCCCCCATCCCTCCCAGCATCAGAGTCTTTTTCAATGAGTCAACTCTTCTCATGACGTGGCCAAAGTACTGGAGCTTCAGCTTTGGCATCACTCCTTCCAAAGCACACCCAGGGCTGATCTTCTTTAGAATGGACTTGTTGGATCTCCTTGCAGTCCAAGGGGCTCTCAAGAGTCTTCTCCAACACCACAGTTCAAAAGCATCAATTCTTCGGCACTCAGCTTTCTTCACAGTCCAACTCTCACATCCATACATGACCACTGGAAAAACCATAGCTTTGACTAGATGGACCTTTGTTGGCAAAGGAATGTCCCTGCTTTTCAATATGCTATCTAGATTGGTCATAACGTTTCTTCCAAGAAGTAAGCATCTTTTAATTTCATGGCTGTAGATATAGGATAGATGACCATATTATACAAATCCAGGGGGGCACAGTTTTAAGTTGAATTTTATATTAACTGTCCTCCCTTGCTTACTGCAAAATGAATAATGGTCTCTGGAGTTCTTCATTGGCCATGCTATGTAAGGTTGAACTAAAGAATATACAATCAGCTTAGGGAGGCAAAGATGAGTTAATTTTTATATGTGCTGAATATAAGATTCCTGTGGAGATTTTAGTAGCTGAATTGATCTGGTACTCAGGAGACAGGCTTCAGCTGAAGACCAAGATTCATAAATAATCAGAAAATGTATTGAGGGCACATGGATAGTGAGATCAGAGAGACTTAAAGGAGAATCCTAGAGAACCTGACATTTAAGATTTTTTAAAACACTGAAATTTTCAAAAGAAAATGCAAACTATAGTAAGAAGGAATATCCAGAAGAAAACCCAGAGTGTGACTTCACTGAAAGGAAAAGAATGGAATGCTATAGGAGGTACAAATGATCAGCAATGTCAAATACTGCCCAAAGTCAGGAAAGATACAGACAGAAATACCTGTTCAATTGAGCAAATGGCTCAGCAAGAACATTTTACCAAACATTTGACATGGCTGCCAGATTGCTGAGTCCTAAGTGCTGAGACAGAGATAAGAAAGTAAATGCAAGTTACAACTCTTCCTTTAACTTTCCTTTAAGGCCTCAACTGCTCATGTATAAGAATAGAACTGTTGATCACTGTAGACAATATTAGAATAAATTATAAATACACTTCAAAAAAAAAAAAAGAAAGTAAATGCAACTTGTATTCAGTCTTGTCAGGGAGTTTGGCTTAACTAATACTTTTAATAATACTTAGGATTATTATATCCAAGAGTTATTAAGCACTTTATCTTCCACACATTTACAAATGATATATATATATATATATAGCATATATATATATATTCAGTCTATCTTATAAGGTATTACAGAAGAGGAAATCACAGTCATATTAAATGAGTTGCTAAAAACATTACATTAATTGTAATTAACTAATAAGTGTCAGATCTGGGATACACACAGAGATAATCTGTCTCTAGAGTCTCTCTATGAGCAAGAGGAAAGAAATAATATAGTATCACTGACTCAATGGACATGAATTGAGCAAACTCTGGGAGATAGCAGAGGACAGAGAAGCTTGGCATGCTACAGTCCGTGAGGTCTCATAGAGTTGGACACAACTTAAGACTGAACAAAAACAGCAAAGAGGGACCTGGGATTAAAAGGGACTTCTGGGAAGAGAGACTTGAATATATTTAGATTCTAACAAAAAGAAGCCACTAGAGGGAGAATCTTTGAAGAGACAGAGAAAGTGAGAATGCATTTCACAAACTTGAGCAGAAGGGACACATTTCATTATTGCAGGAGAGATGGGCAGGATGAGTGCTATTATTGGTTTGTTTGGTGCTAGGAATTGAAAAACTTATCAGTTGATGACTGCCATTCAGAGCAGGACACTAAGAATGAGATAGTGAGTGAAAGAGTCAGTTATAAGAAGAAAGTAAATATATTTGACATAGTTTCTGTGGTAAATGGGAAAGGAACAAAACAAGAAACACTGGTGTGTTGTGGCAAATTGAAGTCTCATGGGAAGCTGTGAATCATAAATTTCAGCATCACTAATCTGAGTAAGGTGCTATTTTTGTCCAACACTTAGCAGCCTACAACAGAGGAGAGGAATAGATGGAAGCCAAGTGTCACGTTTTGTTTTGTTTTGGTACAGTAGGGTGCAGGAGTCAAGTAAATGTGATTGCCGAGGGTTTTGGCAAGAATATTGTTTAAATGGAATCTGACGCACACCAAAAGAAATCAAGTCAGAAGGAAGTGATAGGGAGACAGTTCATATAAATATGTACACATTAGAGGTCCTATGGAAGTCAAATGACTGAAGATCTTGGAGAAACTGAGTAAAAGAATAGAAGTCTGTTTTGAAGACATAGTTGTCTGAATTTATCATTGAAGAGGTAAAATATATTTCAAGTGATGACAAAATCCAGAGGGTAACTATAAAAAAGAGTCATAGACCTGAAGAAGAATAAAAAGTCTTTGAAGAGAAACATATCAAAGAACTGAGGATATTTTATGTCACTAGATGGACTTTGAAATTTTTTAAGGTATTGATAACACAGGAGGTAAACCAGAAGTCTATAAACTAGGAGTTAAATCTTTCAATAAGTGAACATTTATGACCAGGAAAACATTTATTGACTATTATAAGGAGGTGTTATGTATAACAAAATGGCTGAAACATAAAAGGAACAGGAGATTTTATACTTTACAATGATCCTGAGATAAATAAGGTGAAAGAGTAGCTTTAGAACTTCTGTAATCCATGATCAAGTTCCTAGTTTCAGATAAGTTCTCCCACTATAAAAAAAAAAAGAAAAAGAAATCTGAGAAAACTGTATGAAGCAACTGGCTTCAGACACTGAGTAATAGACAGTATACACCTGTGATTCCAGACACAAGAAAAACACACGGGATTAGGCCTGCAACTGCACTGATTTTCTGCTTGGAGGAGCTTCTGAACCTCAGTGCAGGGAAGTGGAGCCTATATTAAGCAGAACATTTTGCTGAGCTAAGAAGACAGAGATGAGAATTTGGAGTTACGGAGAAGATATCTAGCTTTCAGGCAGACCAGAAAGGAGGAAGCTGCACAGAGAAGAGGATCCATAAATCTTCATAGGAATTGTCTTGATTATTCCATGAAATGTTAAGCAATTAATGTTCTCTATCTATAGATTTTGCAAACAGATAAGGGGGAGTTATGAGATGAACTAAGATTCTAAGTTGAACTGAGAGTCCAACTAGGACATTGGAGTTCTAAGAAACCCGAAAAATAAAACCAAAAAAAATGGAGTTGATGTGCTAATAAAGTAATTCTCTAACAAATCAAAACAAGGTAACAAAATCTATATTATCAACAATATAGTGTATGCAATGTACATCATATAATAAATATTACTAGACAAGTGAAGAAGCAAAGAGATGTGATTCAAAACCAGGATAAAAAATTTATGGTAACAAACAGCAGGGTGACAGAAATCTTGCAATTATGATAAAGACTTTAGCTAGATCATAGATATGTTCTTAAATTTTATAGAAATGTATGAACACAGTACATAGATAGAAGGATATCAGTAAAAAATTGGAAATCCTTGACCTGAAAAATATAACATCTAAAATGAAAAGTTTAGTGAGTTTAACAACAGGTAGAAATCCCAAGAAGTAAAGAGTATTAAGCTTCAAGAACTTGAAGACAGGATAATATTAATAGAAACTATCCAAACTGAAGCACAGAAAGAGAAAAGGCTGAAAAATCTTTAGTGAACTATGAGATGATATCAGGTAATATAATATAATATAATATATACACAATATAATTGGGATTACAGAATAAAAGAGAGAGGTTGGAAGAGAAAACTATTTGAGGAAATAATGGCAGAAAATTTTCCAATTATTATGAAAAATGTCAACTCTCGAAACTGTGACAGCAACATCAGTACAGCAGCATCAGTCAAAATAAAGAAAACCAAACTTATGGAAATCATTGTTCTTTTGCTGAAAACTGTATTGCTGATCTTGTTCATGATGCCAGTTGTCTTGCTGTTCACATTGTTCGCTGAACCTGAGGTAGACAAGGTGAAAGCGGGGAAGCTGGAGGAAAACTCAAGGAATTTTTGGAACTGAGGTTCGTTCTCTCCCAGCTGGCAAAGCAGCCAGAGCAGCAGGCATGCTATATTCACTCCTCTCACGACTGACCCAAGGGACACAGCCTTGACACAGCAGTAATAACACCGCTTTCCAGGTGGAGCTCGCATATGCAGGCAGCACAAAGCAGCCCGTGACCTAGCGACCAGCTCGTGACGTGCAAGTGCGATGCTATAAGTGATCTCAGCTGTTACACAGTCATTACCTAACAAAACCTGGGGCGAGAGAGTCTGATCATGCCACCTTAGCTAACTTTCTCTCCCCACAAGAGGCAAAAACAAAGAGAAAAATTTGAAAGTAACAGAGCAAAAAAAGATTAGGATTCCTGGGGGAGTGTTTCTCATCAAAATATAAACCAGAAGACAATGGGCCATGGTTTTTTCTTCAATGTTGAAAGAGAAAAAAAAAGCTCAGACTAGAATTTTAAACACAAGATTGTTTTTGTTTAAAAATAGAATTCAAATAAAGGCATTTTCAGATGAAAGTTATGAGAATTCATCACCAGCATACCTGTACTGTGTCTGTGCGTATATGTGTGTATTAGTTGTTCAGTCATGTCCAAATCTTTGTAACCCCATGAACTGTAGCCTGCCAGGCTCCTCTGTCCGTGGAATTCTTCAGGCAAGAATACTGGAGTGGGTTACAATTCCCTTCTCTGGGGATCTTCCCAACCCAGGGATCAAACCTGGGTCTCCAGAATTGGAGGCAGATTCTTTACCATTTGAGCCACCAGGGAAGCCCACCTGTACTGTAAGAAATGGTAAAGGGGGTCCTTGATATTGGTGAAACATGATTTGCACAAAGGAATGAGGAAAGGCAGAACTGGTAAATATGTAATTGATTATAAATGACTTTTTTTACTTTTTAATTTACTTAAATAAGGGATACTTAAAGTGACAATAACAGTGTACAGTTTGATTTAAAACACATGTGTAAGTTGAATGCATTTCAAAGTAGCACAAAAGATGGTGTGGGAGTATTAAATTTAATAATCAATATGTTGCTGCAGAATTCAAAAATTGGAAGTGAAATGCCATTAGTTTATAGTGGACAGTAATAATTTAAAGTAACTTATTGTCTTCTTCACAGCAAACAGGAATAAAAACGTAAGCCAGAGATATAAAATGGAACCTGAAATAAAGGTATACATTCAAAGAGAAGGCAGGAAAAGAGGAAGCATGGAACAAAGAATAGAAATAGCTCAAACATAAAACAGTTGGCAAAACAGTAGTCTTATAGTCAACCACAAAGTATATTCATTGTAATTAGATAAAGCTGCCTAATTAAAACACAGAGATTATCAGATTGTATAACAAAACAAGATCTAACTAATTACACGCTGTTTACAAAAGATGGTCATTACAGACAATATCACAGATAGTTTAAAAAGATACAAAAATATTATAAAAATGCTAATCATAAACATAGTGTCTATTGATATTGAGAATATAGACTTCAAACATGAAGTATTGTCAGAAGTAAACATAAGCATTTCATAATGCTGAAACTTTATGCTGATTCACCAGAAAGACAAAATAATTCTAAATGTGTATGTATCTAAAAATATACCTTCACTATATACGAAGTAAAAACTAACATGAGTAAAGGGAGAAACATTAATAAATATATAGTTGGAAACATTAGCACTCCCAATAAATGATAAAACAGATGAAAAAACTCCGATAAGGATATAGACTATTCAAACATTTTCAGCCAACTTAATCTATTTGAGATTTATAGAATGCAATAATAACCAACAGCTGCAGAATACCAGCATACATGGTACATGAAGCAAAAAAAGACCATATGTTGAACTAGAAAAGGCAGCTTTGGCTTGAGAGATTTCAGTCTAAGTGACAAGCTTTATGGAGAGCCAAGTTTCACATACAACAGTGTGAATGTGCTAATATTCTGGGAATACATTGTTTTGTTGTGCCTTTTTGCTGTAATGTGAGGTTTCCAGATACCACTAGATGTATTAATATGAAGCAGAATAGTATGGGATTGGATCTGGGAAGGAGAAACTCAAAATAATACCATAACAGAGGGTATAAATGATAATAAAATATCAGAGGAGATGCTGCGTTAAGCACTGACCAAGGATCTCTGGGATGCAGAGTATGATAAAATATACGCCATAGCAAGGCTGACTAATTCATGCGTTGTGGCCTTAAAACCCAGACTCTAGCACTTTCTCCTCGCCAGAGGCCTGGAAAAGCAGAGAAAGAGGTCCTCTCTTCTTCTATCTCTCCCTTTGCCTTCAGACGCCTGTGCAAAGTCCAGCCAGTGAATCATGGTGCATGCTGGCGGGCCACTCCTTTTGCGGGAGGGCAGCGTGGTGGGGCAGTGTGCCTGCTCCCTGGGCAGTCTACTCTCCAGACCCTGGGGGCAGCACTGCAGGGTCTTCCCTTGCAGTGACAGCTTGAGAGGAGGGTATGTACTGTGCCGGCGGTGTCCTGGAGGACAGGCATTTAAAAAGTTTCTCCCCTCTTTGATGTAGTATTAGTTGAAACAAGTGCAGCCAAAACTGTAAACAAAGGAGGTGTTATGCTTTCAGAAAAATTAAAAGGGAAAGTATTGCAAGACCTCAGCACTTTGTGAATGTAGAACTTTCAAACAAGCAAGCTGGGTTTAGAAAAGGCAAACCAACCAGACCTCAAATTGGCCGCATATGCTGGATCATTAAGAAAGCAAGGGAGTTCCAGAAAAAACATCTACTTCTGCTTCATTGACTACACTAAAGCCTTTACTGTGTGGATCACAACAAACTGTGGAAAATTCTTAGAGACAGAAGTAGCAGAACACCTTAACCTGTTTTCTGAGAAACCTGTATGCAGGTCAAGAATCAACAGTTAGAACCAGACATGGAACAACGGACTGGTTTAAGATTGAGAAGGGAGTATGACAAAGCTGTATATTGTCATCCTGTTTCTTTAACTTTCATGCAAAGTACATTATGTGAAATGTCAGGTTGGATAAATCAAAAGCTGGAATCAACATTGCCAGGAGAAATATTAACAACCTCAGATACACAGGTGATACCACTCATGGCAGAAAATGAAGCGGAACTAAAGAGTCTCTTGAGGAGGGCCAAAGAAGAGAGTAAAAATCTGGCTTGAAACTCAGCATTCAAAAAACTAAGATCATGGCACCTGGTCCCGTCACTTCATGGCAAATAGAAGAGGAGAAAGTGGAAACAGTGACAAATTTTCTTCTCTTGGCCCCCAAAATAATTGCCAACGGTGATGGCAGCTATGAAATTAAAAGATGCTTAATTGATGCTTTTGAGTTGTGGTGCTGGAGAAGACTCTTAAGAGTCCCTTGGACTGTAAAGAGAGCAACCCAAAAGAAAATCAACCCTGAATACTGCTGCTGAAGCTCCAATACTTTGGCCACCTGAACCAGAGGGCTGACTCATTGGAAAAGACTCTGACCCAAAGTGTGAAAGCAAAAAGGGAAGGGTTGAATCAGTTAGAGAGCATGACCGATTCATTGGGCATGAATGTGAGCAAACTTTGGGAGATGGTGGAGGATAGAGGAGCTTGGCATGCTGCAGCCCATGTTCCAGAGTCAGACATGACTTAGCTTCTGAACAACAACAACAAATGATATCCAAATGACATTCAGTGTCTCTAAAATTTAGTTTCACTGTGCTCATATAAACATTTCAAAGTAAAAATGTAAGAATGGAAAAAAAGTCCAGACTCAGAAGTGTCAGGCGACCACTACCCTTCCAGTGCCACTGGCTGACCTCATTTGGTGTTGGAGCTTTTGCAGCATTCTCTGATTTTCATCAGCCCTGTGGCAATCCCTAGGTTTACTCAAAACCCAAACTTTCTTTCTGACACCTGAGTCTTTGTTCTGATGGCTGCTTGTTTTAAAAATTATTGTACACATCAAGCTTTTGTGAATATATTGCATATAATGTTGCTTGTTTTCAACACTATGTCAATCTTAGCCCAGTCCTGGGAGATTAGCCCACATTTCTCACTATGGTGAGGATGAATGGTTTAAAAAAATAAATAAATCTATGTAGTTACTGGGAGTGTTGACTTCTTGGGTCAGAATATTTTTTTACTTCCTACACATCAGGGCTGAGGAGTAGTGTATATCATTCAGTAATATTAAAAAAATTATAAATACCTCCCAATTCAAGATGGTATCTTGAGCATACAAGCTTCATCTGTCTTCCTATTATCCTTAGGAAGAAAATGCCAAAAATGAAATGTCAGAAAAAATAGTTGGGAAAGAATAATTTCATAACAGTGCTGAAACACAGTGAAGGGAAGAGAAGACAGGAAATTTTGAAACAAACCTGAAAAATAGAGGGCAGCTTTGATCTGACTAAAGTTATACTACTAATAATGATAATAATATATTTTTAACATTGATAGATGCTAACACTAATGTAGCAGATACTAAATGTCAAAAACGTTCTAAATCCCCATTATATATTAACATGAAATTAGTAACAACTTCATGGAGTAAGAAAAATTTCCTCATTTTAAAGTTGAAACAAAGGCACGGAGGGGTTATACTACAATAATAGAGATCAAGGAGCAGGTTATAGTTCAGTGACATTTGACTTTTTCTTTTCCTTATCACTGACATTTAATCTGTCGGGAAGTCCTATTTGTTGTATTCAAATAATATGTCTAAGTGTGCTCTATTTCTTGCCCTCTGCAATGCCTCTTTTCTTGACTTGCATTGATTGAATAATCTGATGGAAGGGCACCCTACCTTATCTGCCTGCTTCATATTCCCCTAAAACTCAACCTCCATAAAGCAACAAAGATATATTTTTAAAAACAGAATTCAGGTTATAATGTACTCCCTCTCCCTTTAAAAATTCCTTGATAGCTTCCTCTTTCAGTTAGAATAAAATCAGCTCATTATCATAGCTTGATGGATTTGATCTCTGTAGACCTTTGCCATCTTACCAAATGCCATTTTTCCTCTTTTCCTTTGAGCTTTTATTTCATAAACCTTCTATGCTTTCAAGAACATGCCAAGTGTGTGTGACTTGGTAGGCACTTATATCTGCTGTACCCTAGTTATGAAAGGGTCTCTCCTCAACTATTTGCATAGTTGATTCCATCCTATTTTTTGCATCTCAATCCAAAAGTTATCTCCTCTTCTGACAACCCTATCTAGAGTATGTTCTCCTGATGTCTTTATCAAAATCTCTGATTGCTCAAATAATTAATAAAAATCTGTTAGTATTTTGATTACTTGATTCTAATCTGTTTCCTCTACAATAATTTAATCACTCCAGGGACAAGGACTTGATCTCATTTTCTCTCTCTCCAGCCCTTTGCACAATATTGTGTGTTTAGCGAATATACAATAAATATTTATTAAATGGAAAAATACATTGGGAGAGGGGAGAAACACTCTCCTTAGAAATGTCCTGGAGAAATTAACATATTTTTTTAGTTTATTTACAATATTTTATTAGTTTCTAGGTTACAATACAGAAAAGTGATATTTATAAATTTTTTTTCAATTATGGCTATTACAAGATACTGAATATAGTTCCCTGTGCTATACTGTAGGACTTATTGTTTATTTTATACATAGTATTTCATATTTGGTAATCCCAAACTGCTAACTTATACCCTCTTTCCCCTTTGGTAACCATAATTTTATTTTCTATGTCTGTAAGTCTGTTTCTGTTCTATAAATAAGTTCATATTTATGGTACTATATTTTAGATTCCACATATAAGTGATATCACACAGTATTTGTCTTTGTCTGACTTAGTTCATTTAGTATGATAATCTCTAGGTNGTATTTGTCTTTGTCTGACTTAGTTCATTTAGTATGATAATCTCTAGGTCCATCCATGTTGCTGCAAATGGCATTATTTCATTCATTTTTATGGCTGAGTAATATTCCATTGTGTATGTGTACCACATCTGTACCCAGTCACCTGTTGATGGACATTTAGGCTGCTTTCATGTCTTGACTATTATAAATAGTGCTGCTATGAACACTGGGGTGCATGTATCTTTTCAAATCAGAGTTTTCTCAGATATATGCCCAGGAGTGCAATTGTTGGATCATATGGTAACTCTATTTTTTTGAATTTGGAAAGCTTCTTCCATATCGTTTTTTTTTTAAAAATTTTTATTTATTTATTTATTTTTTACATGATAGTATAAACATTTCAATGCCATTCTCCCAAATCATCCCACCCTCTCCCTCTCCCACAGAGTCCAAAAGTCTGTTCTATATATCTGTGTCTCTTTTGCTGTCTTGCATACAGGGTTATCATTACCATCTTTTTAAATTCCATATATATGTGTTAGTATACTGTACTGGTGTTTTTCTTTCTCACTTCACTGTATAATCAGCTCCAGTTTCATCTACCTCATTAGGAAATTAACATATTTAAAAGGGCCATCTCTCATACTGTGGTGGAAAGCTTTGTAATTAGAAGTAGTTCTGGTAAAATGACATTCATTAGCAGGTAATATAAGATGTTTTGCAAAGTAATTTCATTACTAGGAGGAGGGAAAAATTTCTCTTATAAAAAAAGCCAAGGAAATTATTACATGGGAAAAAGGATCAAAATAACTTTAATTAGAGGGGTAGAAATTTTTGTTGTAGAGCAGATGTGAATTTTCTGAAGGACATTTGTCTTCCTTTTGGCAAGACACCTGCCTTTAGAAACTGTCAGAGAGACTAGCCCCACAGCTGTGTGAAGCTTCTCCCCCAAGGTCCCTAGTAATGAGCTCCCTCCTTTGCTGCACACTTTAATGTGTGTACTTACATATGTGAGTGGATAGTTGTGTGAGTCACAAACAGGAAGAGTGCATTTACTATTTTCCATTACAATGAACAAACACCCTCCTCCACGTAGAACACCTTGTTCTCCAAGAACAGGCGAGAGAAAGTCATTGGTATTCATGACATTCAGTGGACCCTTTGATCTGTGAAGGCTTCAAGAATCAACAAGAAATCAGACAAGGAGAAAAACACACACACACACACGCACACACACACAGAAAGTAAAGAGAAAGGAGTTGAAGAAACTGAGGTAGGAATGAACAGCAAATAGCGTGTCCCATGAGACGCCCTCATGGGTCAGAGGGATTTGAGAGCTGCACCACCTGGGGCTTCTACCCTGGTCTTAGGTACTGAGTCTTGTGCTGTCTTGGGCATGGAGCAGGCAGACCAGTCACAGGACCTGATTCCTTCTTATTCCAGCTCTCACACATCCTTTGTACTTTGAAATATATATCAAGATCTCTGGAGATCTAGTTAAACTTTTACAGACATCCAGACGACATTCAGTCTGGAGAGAGGCAGCCCAGAAAGAGCCAGAATAGTTAAGGATTTCCTCCCGAGCCTTGAAAGAACCTCATCAAAGACAACTGACCTCAGACAATGCTCAGCTTTAAAAGCAAGGAGATCGACCCCTCCTGCCCATGTATTTTCTTCTTCCTCAAGCTATTAGTGACACACATGAGGCAGTGAGGAGAAACATATGTTCAGAGTTCAAGGACTACCAGCTACATAGCCAGTGAACCGTGCCCCACCCCTTCCTGGGTAAATAGAATACAAATTCTGCCCTGAGACTAAGGCAATGAGAGTTTCCTAAATAAATAAACTCTCTGGAAGAATCTGTAGCATTATGCTTAAAGACTAAACAAAAAACAAGCATATACCAAAATACACATTAGAATTCGACAAAGTTAACTCTGCTGAGTAAATACCTTAAAGTATTTTACCCCTGAATTTGTTGTTTAGTTGCTGAGTCATGTCTGACTTGTTTGCAACCCCTTGGACTGACTGTAGCCCACCTTGGGATTTCCCATGTAAGGGTTTCTATTACCTGGATTACCTTTCCATTACCTGTGTTTCCATTCCAAGGGTTACCTTTCCCAGGTAAGGTAACCATTCCCAGGAATGGGTTGCATTTCCTTCTCCAGGGGATCTTCCTGACCCAGGAATTGAACCTGCATCTCCCGCATTGGCAGGTGGATTCTTTACCACTGAGCCACCAGGGAAGCCCTAGTCGCCTTTGTGCATGCATGTTCTGTTGCTTGTCATGTCTGACTCTTTGTGATGCTATGGACTTTAGCCTGTCAGGTTCCTCTGTCCATGGGATTCTCCAGCAAGAATACTGGAGTGGCTTGCCATGACCTCCTTCAGGGGATCTTCCCAACCCAGGGATCAAACCTGAGTCTCCTGTATCTCCTGCATTACAGGAAGATTCTGTACTGCTGAGCCCAAGTCACCTTTAGGACTGTATAATTTCTGTCCAGTTTTTAGACCTTGTTTCCTTTGACAACTTGGTATGGCATTTCCTAAAATTCTGCCTGAGCCATGGCTCAATCCACAGATTGAAATATAGAAGCTTTTCTAAAGGTGTAATTGACACTTGAGATTACAAATTATTCATTGTGAAACTTCACAGCATCTTATTTGAACCATGATGCAGAATTGTTCTGTTCAGGAAAAACAGATCTTTGAACATATACCAAAAAGTAATGCTTGAGAAAAAAGAAATAGCTTTTAAAGTTGTATCCAGAATAGAAAGTTCCAAAACTGACAAGGGCTCAGCAGCAAAGCGTCTGCCAGCCAATACAGGAGACATGGGTTCTATCCCTGAATTGAGATGATCCCCTTGAGAAGAAAACAGCAGTCCACTCCAGTATTCTTGCCTGTGAAATCTCATGGATAGAGGAGCCTGGTGGGCTACAGTTTATGGGGCTGAAAGAGTCAGACCCGAATTGGCACCTAAACAACAACAGCCCAGCAAATTGACAATAAAATTGAACTCTGTGTTGCCTATTTATTCTCCACCAATGTTGCTTAAAAGGAGAACTGCCTGCCTGAATATGTCTGGTCATTTACAGAGAGTTCACAACACTCCAATTTAAGGAGGCCTGCTGTGGAAACCAGAGTTACAACCGTCAAGGCAACACAGACCTATAATAATGAATCTGACACTTCATTTATAAATATGATCAGAGAAATTCAGGACCATGATACAACTTAGAGAAAACAACTTGAATGAACAAAAGAAGAGAAAAGAAATATTAAAGAATATTTCTTAGAATCACCTTTAAAATGAAGCAACTGACAAACAACTAATCTCAAAAATATACAAGCAACTTATGCAGCTCAATTCCAGAAAAATAAATGACCCAAAATGGGCCAAAGAACTAAATAGACATTTCTCCAAAGAAGACATATGGATGGCTAACAAACACATGAAAAGATGCTTAACATCACTCATTATCAGAGAAATGCAAATCAAGACCACAATGAGGTACCATTTCACACCAGTCAGAATGGCTGCGATCCAAAAGTCTGCAAGCAATAAATGCTGGAGAGGGTGTGGAGAAAAGGGAACCCTCTTACACTGTTGGTGGGAATGCAAACTAGTACAGCCACTATGAAAAACAGTGTGGAGGTTCCTTAAAAAATTGCAAAGAAAACTGCCATATGACCCAGCAATCCCACTTCTAGGCATACACACCGAGGAAACCAGAATTGAATGGGACACATGTACCCCAATGTTCATCACAGCACTGTTTATAATAGCCAGGACATGGAAGCAACCTAGATGTCCATCAGCAGATGAATGGATAAGAAAGCTGTGGTACATATACACAATGGAGTATTACTCAGCATTAAAAAGAATACATTTGAATCAGTTCTAATGAGATGGATGAAACTGGAGCCGATTATACAGAGTGAAATAAGCCAGAAAGAAAAACACCAGTACAGTATACTAACGCATATATATGGAATTTAGAAAGATGGGGATGATGACCTTGTATGTGAGACAGCAAAAGAGACACAGATGTATAGAACGGACTTTTGGACTCTGAGGGATAGGGAGAGGGTGGGATGATTTGGGAGAATGGCACTGAAACATGTATACTATCATGTAAGAAACGAATCGCCAGTCTATGTTCAATACAGGATACAGGATGCTTGGGGCTGGTGCACAGGGATGATCCAGAGAGATGATATGGGGTGGGAGGTGGGAGGGGGGTTCAGGAATGGGAATTCATGTACACCCATGGCGATTTCATGTCAATGTATGGCAAAACCAATACAGTATTGTAAAGTAAAATAAAATAATAATAATAATAATAAAATATATAGAAAAATAAAATAAAAGTGTGTGTGTGTTAGTCATGTCTGACTCTTTGTGACCCCATAAACTATAGTCCTGCTAGCTCCCTCTGTCCATGGGATTCGCCAGGCAAGAATACTGCAGTGGGTTGCCATTCCCTTCTCCAGGGCATCTTCCTGACCCAGAGATCAAATCCAGCTCTCCTACATTGACGGCAGATTCTTTACCATCTGAGCCACCAGGAAAGCCCTAAAAGTAGATATCTTAACTACAAATCATCTTTATTATTTTTAGTAGTAACAATGATGATTAACTTAGAAATGAACAACTGATTCAAGCCAGGCCAGGGGAAAAACCCTCTTGACACTTTTCCTGGAACTATTGGGAAAAAAATGTCTTTTATGCATTAACAAGTTGTAAGGTTATGCCAGAATCTGAAAATAATAAAGATAAAAAAAAAACTAGCCTGTGAGTGAGGAAAAAGCAGGAGAAAGTGAAGTCTAGTAACGGGGAGAGAGAGCGGTAGCATCTTGATGTCATGGTTTGAACAGATGAGTATAATGGTTCTGAGCAACAAGCCCGCCCTCCTGGGAATTCTCCCACTTTTATTACGGGTGGCAATGGTGCTTGAAAACTAGTTTTAATCAATTTTCTGAAATTAAAAAAAATAGAATTTAGTGTCCAAACATCCCTTCCTGTAGAGGCTGTTCCCAATCATCCTTGATAACTTCCTTACTCCCACGTCTCTCCATGCCCCTAAATCTGTGATGTTTCTTGTTAGAAGGAATCTTCACTGGATGTATTCTGATTGTTATTGACTGTGTTCACTCACTAGAATGTGAGCCCCATAAGGGAGGTAATCACATCTGCTCCACTCCTGCTGTGTCCCTCATGCCTACAGCAGTGCTTTTAGTTCATGCAGAAAGTGTGAAGAATGCCTCCTGAATGAACTGTCTGTTTGGTTTACAGAACTGTCTTATTCTGTAAGAATCAGTACAGATTTTACAGGACAAAAAGCAGGTTTTAAAAAAGTCTCATAATGTGTGCAAGATTACACATTAGCTCATTGTACTTTTAAAATTAGAATCTAGATTTGCAGATGCCAAGTGTAACATATTTCCATTATTCCATACCCATGCAATATGGACAAAATAGACTTCTGAGCTGAGACAAAATTATGAATTAAAGAAATGAGTTTCTTGAGTGAAAAGATTTCTAATGTTCAAGTCTTCATGCAATTTTGCTTTTGATTCAATTACATTTTAGCTAAAGATAAAAATTATTTCTGAATGAGTTATGACCCAGCTCAACCCTTTCTATGTTGCTCCACAACCTGCAGTGGTACCCTTACATCTATAGTCCTTACCAAGCCTCCCAAATCAAAAAGAAATAGATTAATTTAAATTGCTTTTATTGGTGATGAATGAGTGCAGAATAAGGTTATATGGCTTTTAAATCAGCACTAAAAGTTGAAAATGAAGTGTGAAATGAAAAATAGGAGGAGACAGAAAATAACCTGTATTACAAGGTTAAGCCTGACTGCTTGTGCTGTTTTTGAGCCAGTGGCTGCATGCCTCATTGTTAGGCAACCCATAAGCTGGTGCTTGCCCCTCCAAATTGCATTTTTAAATAAACAAAAATAGAATTTATATTTTGAAAATACAGGATTATTTTCTCACTTTTCCCTTAACTCTGGCAGAATTTTAAATTTTACCTTAACATACTTCCTCCCACCTCAAATATTAATTACGTCACTTTTTAATTGTCAAAATAAGATTATTCATATTTTAATATTACCATCTAAATTCTGTGTGCTTGTTATTTCCATGAGCGATGATATCTATTAAGCATATAATTCAGCATATATAATTTTAAAAAGATTTGAAAACCATTGATCTGGTCGTATTTCCTCAACTTAAACGTGAGGACAAGTGTGTGTGTTCTCAGTTGCTCAGTCATGTGTGACTATTTTTGACTCCATGGACTGTAGCCCTCCAGGCTCCTCTGTCCATGGAATTTTCAAGACAAGAATACTGGAGTGGGTTGCCATTTCCTAAGGGCATCTTCCTGAACCAGCTAACCCGTGTCTCTTGCATCCTCTGCATTGGCAGGTGGGTTCTTTACCACTGAGCCACCTGGGAAGCCCCAGCTGGGACCAGGACCATGAGCACTGGGAACCGTGGCCTGTCCCCAGTCACACCTCTGGTTAGTGCAGCTGGCTCTCCACTGTGCTCCCCAGCCTCAGGTGCAGTTGCATTCTCACCCAGTCACACTATATTCCTAGTCTCTCACTCCTGGAGGCTGAAAGAAAATACTTGCATCATGACCACTGGGTAAGGTTCAGAGAAATGAATACCCATTCGTGTTCTCAAGAATATCTCTTGTTGAGTTGAAAAGTACTCCCTTGAACTGAGAAAGAAAGTAGAAAGCAGGCACAATCTGAGAACCAAAGGCCTTCATAGAGTCACCTTGTCTTTTAAAATTAAGTGAAAGTGATTTGAATCTGAGTATCCCCTCTGGTAGAAAATTGACATTATTCCAGATAACTCCAGGGACAAATGGAAGACCGCAAGTACACCCGTGGTGGATTCATGTCAATGTATGGCAAAACCAATACAGTATTATAAAGTAAAATAAAGTAAAAATAAAAATTAAAAGAAAAAACTTACATTCTGATTATTTCGCTTGTGCTTCTACTACATTTTTGTTCTTTCTCAAGTCACTGTTCTGTGGCTCAGCACACACCTCACCTGAACCCACTCTAGCAATAAAGTGCCCTGGGCTCCTGCAGGGTGTGAAGCATCTCTCTCCCTCTGTCTTCCTCCTCTGTTTTTCACCAAGCACCTGTTCCAAGCCTCCCAAATTATTTGCAAAAATTAACCCAACGTAAATCATCAATCCATTTCCCTGAACACTGTGCTATCAACCTTATATTAATATATGATTTTTCTAGCAGATAATTTTTCCACAGTCAATTTAACAGTTATTTTATCTCTTCTCCATATTAATATTTTTCAAGGTTCCATTTCTTCTGTCTGATTTTTGCCACCATCTTTCTATNATTAATATATGATTTTCCTAGAAGATAATTTTTCCACAGTCAATTTAACAGTTATTTTATATCTTCTCCATATTAATATTTTTCAAGGTTCCGTTTCTTCTGTCTGATTTTTGCCACCATCTTTCTATTTTGACCCTTCTGGATTTGAAAGTGTTCTTCTCCCATGAGGTATTTATTTTGCAATTTGGATCAAGGGTTTTACTTTCAAAGGATAAAACTCGATGAGTAGAGTTCCAGAGAATAGCACAGAGAGATAAGAAAGCCTTCTTCAGTGATCAATGCAAAGAAATAGAGGAAAATAATAGAATGGGAAAGACTAAAGATCTCTTCAAGAAAATTAGAGATACCAAGGGAACATTTCATGAATAGATGGGCACAATAAAAGACAGAAATAGTATACACCCAACAGAAGTAGAAGATATTAAGAAGAGGTGGCCAGTATACACAGAAGTACTATACAAAAAAGAAAAAGATCTTCATGATTCAGATAACCACAATGGTGTGATCACTCACCTAGAGCCTGACATCCTGGAATGCAAAGTCAGGGGGGCCTTAGGAAGCATCACCACAAACAAAGCTAGTGGAGGTGATGGAACTCCAGTTGAGCTATATAAAATCCTAAATGATGCTATGAAACTGCTGCACTTAATATGTCAGCAAATTTGAAACACTCAGTAGTGGCCATAGGACTGGAAAAGGTCAGTTTTCATTCCAGTCCCAAAGAAAGGCAATGCCAAAGAATGCTCAGATTACTGCACAATTACACTCATCTCACACACTAGTGAAGTAATGCTCAAAATTCTCCAAGCCAGGCTTCAGTAATATGTGAACTGTAAAATTCCAGATGTTCAAGCTGGTTTTAGCAAAGGCAGAGTAACCAGAGATCAAATTGCTAACATCCCCTGGATCATGGAAAAATCAAGAAAGTTCCAGAAAAACATCTACTTCTGCTTTATCAACTATGCCAAATCCTTTGACTGTGTTCAGTTCAGTTCAGTTCAGTTGCTCAGTAGTGTCCAACTTTTTGCGACCCCATGAATCGCAGAATGCCAGGCCTCCCTGTCCATCACTAACTCCCGGAGTTCACTCAGACTCACGTCCATTGAGTCAGTGATGCCATACAGTCATCTCATCCTCTGTCATCCCCTTCTCCTCCTGACCCCAATCCTTCCCAGTATCAAAGTATTTTCCAATGAGTCAACTCTTCTCATGAGGTGGCCAAAGTACTGGAGTTTCAGCTTTAGCATCATTCCTTCCAAAGAAATCCCAGGGCTGATCTCCTTCAGAATGGACTGGTTGGATCTCCTTGCAGTCCAAGGGACTCTCAAGAGTCTTCTCCAACACCACAGTTCAAAAGCATCAGTTCTTTAGCACTCAGCTTTCTCCATAGTCCAACTCTCACTTTGACTGTGTGGATCACAACAAACTGGAAAATTCTGAAGGAGATGGGAATACCAGACCACCTGGCCTGCCTCTTGAGAAATCTGTATGCAGGTCAAGAAGCAACAGTTACAACTGGACATGGAACAGGAAAGTGAAAGCAGTGTGTCAAGGTTGTATATTTTCACAGTTTATTTAACTTATATGCAGAGTATATCATGGAAAATGCCAGGCAGGATGAAGCACAAGCTGGAATCAAGATTGCTGGGAGAAATATCAGTAACTTCAGATATGCAGATTGCACCACCCTTATGGTATAAAGTGAAGAAGAAATAAAGGGCCTCTTGGTGAAGTGAAAGAGGAGATTGAAAAAGATTGAAAAAGTTAGCTTAAAACTCAATATTCAGAAAACTAAGATCATGGCATCAGGTCCCATCACTTCATGGAAAACAGATGGGGAAACAATGGAAACAGTGACAGACTATTTTCTTGGTCTCCAAAATCACTGCAGATGGTAACTGCAGCCATGAAATTAAAAGGCACTTGCTCCTTGGAAGGAAAGCTATGACCAACCTAGAAAGCATATGAAAAAGCAGAGATGTCTTGCCAACAAAGTGTCATCTAGTCAAAGCTATGGGTTTTCAAGTAGTCATGTATGGATGTAAGAATTGGACCATAAAGAAAGCTGAGCACCAGAGAATTGATGCTTTTGAACTGTGTTTTAGAGAAGACTCTTGAGAGTCACTTGAACTACAAGGAGAGCCAACCAGTTCATCTTAAAGGAAATTAGTCCTGAATATCCATTGGAAGGACTGATGCTGATGCTGAAACTCCAATACTCTGGCCACCTGATGAGGAGAACTGACTCATTTGAAAAGACCCTGATGCTGGAAAAGATTGAAGGCAGGAGGAGAAGGGGATCATAGAGGATGAGATGGCTGGATGGCATCATCGACTCGATGGACATGAGTTTGAGCAAGCTTCAGGTGTTGGTGATGGATAGGGAAGCCTGGCAGTGCTGCAGTCCCTGGAGTCTCAAAGAGTTGGACACAACTGAGCGACAGCACTGAACAGAGAGGTAGATGGGGTGGTGGTAGGGGCTATTTACTATTTCCTTTAATGATTTGAGCTCTTCTATAATCCATCATTCATAATAGATTTATAAAACTTTATATGTATAGCTTCACAATACAGGACTCCTAAACAGCAGCTTCCCTGTCTCAGTGGTCTGTCTGCTTTACGAGGAAAGGCTCCTATACCAGTTTGATCTTATCCACTGTCACATTAATAAAAACATGAAATATTTTTTTTCTCAGAATTTAATCTTCTCTAAAAAGTAAATCTGTTTTTAAAATTGTAAAGAAACCAGACAATTAAAACAAATTTTTTAATCTTGATTTTAAAGAGTTATCCCATTTTGTCTAACATAATCTTTTTTAACTGTTTCCTTTGGCTGTGCTAAATTCTGCTTTTAATGAAGCTAATTCCTGTGACATTATGCAGCCCTTTTAAACCAATAATTTCCACAGTTTCCTCATCTGTAAAATTAAATGGTTGAATGAAATTACCTCTATGGGTTTTTCCAGCTATAGAAAGCTTATAATTATAATTTATCCTTTTTTTCTCTTTTTTGGATGGGACTTACACTATTAATAATAATAATAATCTTAAGATTTTATTCTTGAAAGTCCATTGGATATATTTCACATGTATGCCACTTTATAACTTATAAACCTACAGACATTATTAAAACCTGCAGTAACTGTAAAACATAAAATAATACTGTAAAGTTTCAAATGAAAGTTTGTTTCTGAAACTTTGATTAACTCACAAGCACTTACACAACAAGCTAGTAAGTTGTAAAGCTGAAACTCAAAGTCTGATCTGCTGTATCTAGTACCCCTTCTAAAACCTCATGCTTCATTCTCCAACCTAAGTAGACTACCATAAAACATGCATTATAAAACACCACTGCCACAATCCAGTGAGGAGGGAGATGAGCAAACAAGTCACACTGCAAGGTATTGGGGTGGATATTATTTAGGTATACCTGGTAGATACTTTGGGGTAGAGAGGAGAGAGGTTATTTTTGGAATTGACAAAGACTTCAGGGACACCAAGAGGTTTGAATAAGAAATCAAAACAGAGATGGGCATGCTTGGCCCAGAGAGCCAGAGACACTAGGGGAATAAGGGCTACATCCTGGGAAGTAGTGTGCTTTACTATGTCCACATGTGGCACAGTTGTTTGGTATAGATTGGGAGGTACCTTTTGGAATTTCTTGATAAATGTCCACTGATGTCATGCTAAGAATTTAAACTTCACTGAAAGCATTTTGAAAACTTTCAGCATAATGGTGACAGTGGTAAGTTTACACTTCAGAAAGATCATCTTCCATGGTGAAAGTTCACTCTAAGGTGGAGTGAATGAAGGCTTGTACTGGGTCAAACACTTTGACACAGGTATATTAGTTAGAAAATCATCATAGCTACTTGGACCATATAACATGCCACACAAAAATTGGCATGCAAATATCTATAGAAGCTTTATTTATAGTCTCAAAAGACTTAGAAACAACCAAAATGTCACTGAATAGGTGAATGAATAGACAGACCTAATGGCGACCCACTCCAGTACTCTTGTCTGGAAAATCCCATGGGTGGAGGAGCCTGGAAGGCTGCAGTCCATGGGGTCGCTAAGTCGGACACGACTGAGCAACTTCGCTTTCACTGTTCACTTTCATGCATTGGAGAAGGACATGGCAACCCACTCCAGTGTTCTTGCCTGGAGACTCCCAGGGACCGGGGAGCCTGGTGGGCTGCCGTCTTTGGGGTCGCACAAAGTCGGACACGACTGAAGCGACTTAGCAGCAGCAGCAGCAGTGTATCCATGTGGGCTTCCCTGGTGGCTCAGGGAACCTACCTTCAAAGAAAGAGACAGCCTGCAGTGCAAGAGATGTGGGTTCGATCCCTGGGTTGGGAAGATCCCCTGGAGAAGGAAATGGCAACCCACTCTGATATCCTTGCCTGGGAAATCCATGAACAGAGGAGTCTGGTGGGCTACAGTCCATGGGGGTGCAAGTTGGGCACAATTAGCGACTAAACCACCATCACCAGTACATCCATGCAATGGAACATTATTCAGAAATGAAATGAGCTATTAAACTAAAAAAAAAAAAATGGAAAGAATGTTAAATGTATATTGATAAATGAAAGAAGCCAGGATGAAAAGGCTACATACTATATAATTACAACTATATGCTCTTTGGGAAAAGAGAAAGCTATAGTAACAACAGGATCAGTAGTTGCTAGGTTACATGGGGTGAATATAGAGGAACAGTAATATAAGAAGAACTGAACTTTGGTAGACAGAGAAAGGGGATCATTCATACAAGGGGAAGAGTTTCAGTTTATTATTCATATCATCACTTATAACTTATACAAAAAATAAATGAAAGTCATAGACAGATCAGTATGGAAGTGAGGCGAGACACAGTGGATATCTATATCTTAGTTATACTTTTCCTATCTAAGGTGATTTATCCTAATTGGATATAAAAGCTGTTGTAATTTCTGTTAAGAATCCATGATATAGTATTTTCTAAATTACAATATAATGTCTTATCCTATTATTTTATGAGGAAATGGTCATATGTACAGAGAAAGCATTTCCCTTGAAACAATGTCCATAGTAGAGTTTCTTTGGAATAATTTGAATTTCATGTTAGAAATTCAGAGGTATGGGTCCTAGTATAGACTTTTGATACTACTTTTTGGTGTTGGGCTTAAGAATATACATTTAAGACTTTAGGAAAAGTGTTTCTTGTGCACATTATATTCACTATTCACTTAAAATGTCTTAGGAGCTGCACATATACCTGTGAACAAGATGGCAAAAACTTTCTGCTTTCTTGGTAAATATTACAGGAGTAAGATGAATAACAAGTGCACAGATAGATATATAAGACAGTTTTAGACAATGGAAGCACTAGTGATAGTGTGGAGGGAGGTTGCTTTCTGCAAGGTGATTTGGGGAAACCCTCTCTTAAGAGGAGCCATTTAGTTGAACCATCAAAGACTCTAAATATTGATAGACAACCATGCATAGGTATAGAAAGGGTTTGTGTAAGAAAGGGTTCTGAGTAGAGGGCACAGCAAGAATAAAGGCCCCCCCGATACGAAAACCCTTCTGTAGTGCAGGTACCAAGGGAAATCATGGTACCTGGAGCATGACAGCTGAGAGGTCAAAGAGGTAAACCGATCTGGTTACTTACTGCTGCATAACAAAGCAGACTGAAGTGTTGTAAAACAATAAGAATTTTGTTATGCTCATAAATTGGCAGGTCACGGTTTGGGCCAAGCGATAGCAGAGATGTCTTATCTCTGCTCCACCACGTCTGGGGCTTCATTTTAGAAACATCTGAATGCTTCTTTACTCTCATGTCTGGAACCTGGACTGAAAAGAATTGAGCCCTGGTGGGACTGTTGACTGAAGTATAGGCATATGCCCTCTCCATGTGGCTTGAGCATCCCCTGGTAAGGAGGCTGATTTCTAAGGAGTGTCCCAAAAGGAAACATCCAGAGAGTAAGCATTCTGAATGATCTGAGCAGAAGTGGTATGGACTTTGATGGCCCAGGCTTTGAGGTCAGGTAGCATCATTTCAGTATTCTATTGTTTGAAAAAATCATAGAGGTTCAAGGGAAGAGGATATAGACTCTGCCTCTCAAAGGAAGAAGCATCAAAAAATTTGGAGGCATCTTTAAAAACTTATACAATATAACCAAGAGTCAGATATAAATGACATTTTNGCACAGCAAGAATAAAGGCCCCCCGATAGGAAAACCCTTTTGTAGTGCAGGTACCAAGGGAAATCATGGTACCTGGAGCATGACAGCTGAGAGGTCAAAGAGGTAGACCTATCTGGTTACTTACTGCTGCATAACAAAGCAGACTGAAGTGGTGTAAAACAATAAGAATTTTGTTATGCTCATAAGTTGGCAGGTCACGGTTTGGGCCAAGCGATAGCAGAGATGTCTTACCTCTGCTCCACCACGTCTGGGGCTTCATTTTAGAAACATCTGAATGCTTCTTTACTCTCATGTCTGGAACCTGGACTGAAAAGAATTGAGCCCTGGTGGGACTGTTGACCGAAGTATAGGCATATGCCCTCTCCATGTGGCTTAAGCATCCCCTGGTAAGGAGGCTGATTTCTAAGGAGTGTCCCAAAAGGAAACATCCAGAGAGTAAGCATTCTGAATGATCTGAGCAGAAGTGGTATGGACTTTGATGGCCCAGGCTTTGAGGTCAGGTAGCATCATTTCAGTATTCTATTGTTTGAAAAAATCATTCAGGTTCAAGGGAAGAGGATATAGACTCTGCCTCTCAAAGGAAGAAGCATCAAAAAATTTGGAGGCATCTTTAAAAACTTATACAATATAACCAAGAGTCAGATATAAATGACATTTTAGGCCACTATAAGAACTTGGATTATAATATAATTACTAATTGCCTTATATAGTTAATCAATTAATCAAAGATGAAGTAATTAACCTAATTAATCAAAATTATAAACATGATCAAATCCATAAATATAACTTTGCAAACAGGCATCAGTTAAATGAGAAGAAGCTTACATTATTTCTTAATTTTTTCAAACAGCATTCCATAATAGATTTTTTAACTTGTTTTATCACAGAATTTTAAAGGATAGACAAGACCTTAATATCATCTAATAAAGCATTCTCATTTACAGGATGAGAAAACTGTGATGAAGTGACTGACTTGCTAAAGGTTACATAGCCAATCACTGGATTATCTAGAATGACACATTTTAGTAGGGAATGGGGGAATAACATCTTGGTATTAATATTATACTGTCGTACTATAATAATGCAACTTCCCCCTACCATTTTCCAGTTATAAAGAATTTTCATGTGTCTTATTTGATTGTGTTCTCATTGTTTCATACAAAGGTAGAGACTGGTATTAATGTCTCCATTATATAGATCAGGTCACAGAGCCTATATAAAAAAGGTTGGATTGAACATGCAAGCTGCCTGCTCTTCAGTTCAGGATTTTTTACTCAAATGGAGAGAAAGGTGATATTTTTATCCAAATAAAAGAAAGTAGATAAAAAGTTTCTATCTACTCAGTGCCTAACAAGCTGATGTTAAAGCAATTTTCAAGGATTAAAATATTTCAAAGCATTCTTATGCTTGGTATTTTATATGCTAAGCATGGAGAAAATTAGCTGCTTTTTCCCTTTCAATCAGATTTTCTGGCATATTATTAACACATTTATGTCAATATGCAACAAAAAGTTAGAAACATTGATATCCACATGGGGGGAGATGTTCATACTTCTTTGCAGAGTGTTATTACTTTACCTTTAGACTTGCTTTAGACACTTGGTATCTGCTTTTGTGAATACACAGGAACTGCTGTGCCCTAGATTCTCAACAGATGTCATAAATGAATGAAGCAAAGATTTTTCAAAGAAGAAAATGGTATAATCGTTAAGAATATTTGCTGAATGTGTCTTAATGGCTATTGATTCCTTATCTGTCACATTTGGCCAACTCCCATGTTTTACCAATTTTTATTCTCTACTCTTTTAAGCCATGTAATTTACTAAACTGATTAACTTGGGCTCCTTAGCTGAAAATCAAAATATTTGGAGAAAAGTAACTTGTTTTGAGGTAAATGAAAATGTAATAGGTATCTCATTTTGCATATTTTTATAATAAATGATGAAAAATCATAGCTAGTATTTTATGGAAGCACACTTTAAATTGACCTGCATTTACAATATTGAAGAAAAACTACTGATAAAGCATAAAATAAAGAGTTCTAATCTTCAAGGGATTTGCTTCTAATTATGGAGAAAAGATAAACTTTAAAGAAGTGGTTAAAGATCCTAGTGAGTTTAAGATTAAGAGCAAAAGTATGTGCTGCAGTGAATAGGTGTTGTCTGAAGTGAGGAAATTCAGTAGCAGATAACCCTTTTGAAAACAGTTTGTATACAGTGATTTGGCCTTGAGCCACATTCATTTTTATTCAGAGTAACATAGGTCCATATACTCAAAGCTGTGGTGTCTCCAGTAGTCATGTACAAATATGAGAGTTGGACCATAAAGAAGGCTGAGTGTTAAAGAATTGATGCTTTTGAACTGTGGTGTTGGACAAGACTCTTGAGAGTCCCTTGGACAGTAAGGAGATCAAACCAGTCAATCCGAAAGGAAATCAACTCTGAATATTCATTGGAAGGACTGATGCTGAAGCTGAAGCTCCGATACTTTGGCCACCTGATGCAAAGAGCCAACTCATTGCAAAAGACCCTAATGCTGGGAAAGAGTCACTATCCGGGAGGTAGTGAAAGACAGTGAAACCTGGTGTGCTATAGTCCATGGGGTTGCAAAAAGTTGGAAATAACTTAGTGACCGAACAGCAACAACAATAAGAAAAACTTGAACATAAAGTAGAGCTTATGCTAAACATTGAAGGATGAGCAAATCTCACTTGCAGAGAGAATTTAAAGGGAATTTTATGTAAGTCTCTGTCTAAAGTTTTAATACTAGGGAGTAGTGAAAAAGAAGGTTGAGTGGCATAGACTGGGGAAAAATATTTTGAGTCAGTTTTAATCATTTAAACTTCACCCTAAATTAGTGGAGAGTCTAAAAGTTTTATCAAGAAATCTGTCCTGACTGCAAAGTTATTTCCTCTTTTAACAAAGTACAATTGAGAATACTTTGCAGATCTACCTATCAACTGAAAAAGTCTGATTCTTTATCCTTTGAATCTGGGCTTGTGCATGGGGCTTGTTTGACAAAGTGGGGTGTTAGTAAATTTCATGTAAGTAGAGGCTTAAATAGTTCTTACCAACATGGCCTTACTCTCTCTTGATTTTGCTGCCATATGAACAAACTAAAGCTAGCCTATTAGAAGATCAGAGACCAGTCATTTTAGATGCTCCAGCAAGCCTAGTTGAACATGCTGACACGTGAATACGGCTGCTACAGAGTGTCTAGTCCCATACAAGTTGACTGTTGACAGCAGTTGAGACAAGCTGCCCAAGAACAAAGGAGCCACCTGATTGACCCACAGAATTGTGAGCAAATAAATGGTTGCTCTTTCAAGTCCCTAAATCTTAAGGTGGCATGTTGCATAGCAAAAGATTACTGACACACAAATAATCATGGAAATGGTAAATGTGTTAAACTTTACCTTGACACTGGTAATGTACATAGTTTAAAGAACTGTCAGCAGGATTTTTGACCAGATGCCCTCCATCCCTAAGACTAGGTAAATCACCAATCTTCTGTACCCTTATTGCATTTATTATTCTATGCTTTATTTTTTTTCCTTTGATCTTCCCCAGCTATAAACTTACGATATAACTGACACCACCTTATGGCAGAAAGTGAAGAAGAACTAAAGAGCCTCTTGATGAAAGTGAAAGAGGAGAGTGAAAAAGTGGGATTAAAGCTCAACATTCAGAAAACTAAGATCATCGCATCCAGTCCTGTCACTTCATGGGAGCTAGATGGGGAAACAGTGGAAACAGTGGCAGACTTCTTTTGGGCTCCAAAATCACAGCAGATGGTGATTGCAGCCATGAAATCAAAAGACACTTATTCCTTGGAAGAAAAGTTATGGCCAATCTAGAGAGCATATTAAAAAGCAGAGACATTACTTAGTCAACAAAGGTCCATCTTGTCAAGGCTATGGTTTTTCTGGTGGTCATGTATGGATGTGGGAGTTGGACTATAAAGAAAGCTGAGTGCCGAAGAATTGATGCTTTTGAACTGTGGTGTTGGAGAAGACTCTTGAGAGTCCCTTGGACTGCAAGGAGATCCAACCAGTCCATCCTAAAGGAGATCAGTCCTGGGTGTTCATTGGAACGACTGATGTTGAAGTTGAAACTCCAATACTTTGGCCATCTGATGCAACGAACTGACTCATTTGAAAAGACCCTGATACTGGGAAAGATTGAGGGCAGGAGGAGAAGGGGACTACAGAGGATGAGATGTTTGGATGGCATCACCAACTCAATTGACGTGAATGTGGGTAAACTCCGGGAATTGGTGATGGACAGGGAGGCCTGGCATGCTGCAATTCATGGGGTTGCAAAGAGTCAGACACAACTGAGTCACTGAACTGAACTGAACTGAACTATAAACTCTGATGGGCCAAGATCATTTTTACCTTGATTCCTGCTATATCACATTATTTTTCACAATAAGTGCCAATAGCAAGTATTCAATACATGTTTACTAGATGAAACAACTTAGATAACTGCCATAATCTAAGACAGCAATAGACTTATATGTTTTTTGCAGGTATCTTAACATTAACTCAGAATCCTAACTGTATAGATGACTGTCCTAGGACCATCAAGTAGGACCTCCCACTGCCATGTAATAATCTGACTCCTGTCATTGTCTTTCCAGCTACAGTCTTGACTTCTCAGCTGAGATAAATCCAGTGCTGTGTTTTGTTTAAATCATCTTTTAGGCTTGATCTGGTTCAGGTTTGACCCACATGGACACTAATAGTTGTCAATGACTCGTAGACGAAAACTGGGTATTAATTTTTGTGCAATGTAAAAATTGCACTAAAATGAATATTAGTGTTCTTAACTATTTCCTGAATTTATATCTTTGCCCCATAACCAAACAGTTTTCATTATTTCTAAAATACTGTGTAAATTACATGCTGAACTTAATTTTTTATCAATTATAATTAACATCTTTTCAATGCAAACTAAAAAATGTTTTATTTCATTCAGTAGCAGCATAATACCAAACAGAAGTCTACTCAGTTTAATTTTGCTAAAATCTGATTTCTACTACTTTGCTTTTTTCAGTGATGGATTCATTTTTGACTTTCATTTATGTAACCTCCTTAAGGACAAGTCAGTAGATACACTTAACACTGTGTTTCTTCTTGGATAACATGAAGAAAATGCTATGTCAGACCCACATTTTTTTCTTTTAGGTTAAAGAAAAATCTTTAGTCAGTCGATGATAATAAACATGAAATTGGAAAACACATTTTTTCAGTTCTGTAGCCTGCGGTGTCGTTTGCTCTCTGTGATTTTAGTTCTCGTATTATCATACTTTGAATGATTTCATATGTGTTCCAAATGTTATTGCCTTGCTTTGGTTCCTACTAGATGAGGATGAACTTCAACAGTTTTCCAAAAACAACTCTACATCATCATCTTTTCGCTCAGGGGCAGACCATTCCCTGAAGATAGCATGGATGCTGCCTTCTCATTTGTATGCACAGCTTTTATAGCAATATAGGACCTTCTCCAAATGCTGTACTGCTTTATTTTTTTTTTATAGCTATAGTACATTTGATTTATAGCTACTTCAGCAAACTGTCACACTCATTATCATTGTAAGTTAAGGCACTTATATCCTTTTGATTTTTCACATGTCTTGTATTATTGCACTTTTAAGAGATTCTAGTTATATATCATTGACAAAATCAGGACTGCATTAAATTTTTCAGTCCATAATTATTCCAAACTGGATATAAAAGATGCTATATCTCAGTGCTGCCAATTATGTCAGACTATACTGATAAAATTCTAAGAATTAATTTAAACAAGAGTTAGGCAACNTGCACATTGTCTAAATTATTTCATGTAATAAAGCTAAGAATAAAACTTTATCTGGAATGCCTGCCTACAAAAACATTGATTTTAGATTTAGAGAAATATCTATATTCACAAGAGAAATGGCTTCACTAATTAGATGGCATGCATGTTTGCATTTCATTAGTTGAAAGGGTCAAAGTTAAGCAACTTGAAAACCCAGAGATGAATTAATTCACATACCAAACAATCTATGAGTAAATCTCAGAAAATATTGATTGACTATTTTAAATTATCTCTGCTTGCCTACTCAATTTATAAGAAAAATCACAAATCCACTGAATAGACGGATTAATTCAGAGAGCTAAGTCTTTTATCATGTGTTCAGACAAAAGAATATCCATACTTCAATAAGTTCTGGACATCTTTTGTGGAGCATAATGACTCTCCTTAACAATACTATACTGTGTACTTGAAATTTGCTATGATAGTAGAAATTGCTCTCACGATGACAATAAGAACAACAAATTGGTAATAATATGAAGTAAAGGATGTTTCAGCTAACATTATTATGGTAGATATTTCACACCATATACATGAATCAAATTATCACATTGTATACCTTAAATTTCAATAATGTTATATGTCAATTGTATCTCAATAAAGCTGGGGAAAAGCTCATCTGCTCATCTCATACATCCAGTCTGGCTGCTTCTGAATTTAGAAAATATCTAGCAGTTAAATTGGTNAATAAAGCTGGGAAAAAGCTCATCTGCTCATCTCATACATCCAGTCTGGCTGCTTCTGAATTTAGAAAATATCTAGCAGTTAAATTGGTAAATACTCCAATTTAATATTTTAATTTCATTAAATAAAAATTTTATTGATATATAATTGACATACAATGCATTGTTTTCAGGTAAAATATAATGAGTAAACATAATATTTACTTTATTACAAAACAATTAGCACAGTAAGTCTAGAGTTAACATCTACCACCCCACACAGTTATAATTTTCTTTCCTTTGAAGAACATTTTTAAGATTTACTCTCAACATTAACTTAATTTGACCACATTTTATCACATTCTCACTGTGTTATTACATTTTACAGTGAATATTAGGTGGAGAGTTGATAGAAGGTGCTTTTATTTTGGAACTTGACTACAGAATTCTTTTGTGTGGTAGAAATATTCAAGTATACATGTTAGTAGGACTCTTTCGTTATAATAAAGGAGCATTCTGTAATATCCACAACGGGTTTGCATTTGAAATACTGGTATGATTGGGGTTCAGTCCTTAAGTCCTGTCCAACACTTTTGTGATCGCATATACTATAGTGCCCCAGGCTCCTCTGTCCATGGGACTTCCTAGGCAATAATGCTGAAACGGGTTGCCATTTCCTTCTCCGGAGGATCTTTCTGATCCAGGGATCAAACCCATATCTTCTGCATCGGCAGGAGATTCTTCACCACTGAGCCACCAGGGAAGCCCATACTGGAATGGAGAGCTACATAAAGACATGCGCATATTAGGAGGATGTGTGCCAGGGAAAACGGCATTGCACGGAGAACCTGGTGATCTGGGATCCAGAGGACTCTTAGCCAGCAGAATTCAGAAGAAAATGTTGCCAATAGGAACTATTTCCAAAGTTACAATGTCCATTTGATCTAAACCTGAGTTAGGTCATATCACGGTTCAGTGAAATCGTGCCTTCTCCAGCCTAGTGCTGTCTACCTCAGATTTTACTTAAAAGTTGTGCACACCTAAATGGCTGTGGAAATGGGGAGGGAAGGTTAAAGGAAGATGGTCTGGGACCACCTATTAACTCGAGAGGCAGGAAAAAGGAGCACCTGGAAATGTTTCTTTTTAAAATTGTTTTTCTTAAGTCTGAAAAAAAAAATCAAACTTTCAGAAATGTTGTATATATAAGGAAGATTGTATTTCTGAAACAGTTTGTGCATAAGTTGCATATTACTTAATTGCACTGGAGTATTTAGTGCATATTTTCTATAAACCGAGGTATTCTCTCACATTACCCAATACAAACATCATAGGCAGGACATTAACACTGATGTACTGTCACTAAATATTCCTTAGATCTCATTCAAATTTTGCTAATTTTCACAGTGTCTTTTTTAACACAAAGATCTAGTTAAGCATCACATTTTGCATTTTGTTGCTATGTTCCTTTAATCTCCTTCAATCTGGGACAATTTTTCCTTCTTGATTTTTTTAAATCTCTTAAACTTTTGAAGAATAGAAGCTATTTTATACAATATGCTTCAGTTTGGTTTGTCTGATGTTTTTCACAATTATATTTAGATTATATACCTCTGGCAGGAGCAGTGCTATAGAAGTGCTGAGTTTTGCTTTGTTTTGATCCTATTATGTGTCACACAATTTAAGTGTGTTCTCTTATTGGTGATATTGACTTTGATTATTAATCTAACGTAGACTCAACCCATCTTATCTACTATAAAGCTATTCATTTTCCATTTGAAATTATAAGCATTTTTGTGAAATGCATTGTAAATATGTAGACATCTTGGTTCTCACCAAAATTTTGATATGTAAATATGTTTATGTCTGTATGGAGTCATGGATTCCTATTCAATGGGTTATACTTGTTATTTACTTTGATGCCAAAATGTTTTAGATTTGTTTGTAGGAGGTCCTTCATCCTGGTTCCTGGGTCGTTAGGCATCTCATGCCCACAACAATATTTGAGAACCTTATTTTCTAACACAATTGATGTTTTAGGATCATGCCCTGTTTTATATATACTAGACATAGAATCAGTTATTTCTACAAAAGCTTTTCTTCCTTTTAGGTAGATCATAATATTAAAAAAAAAAATCTGGTACCAGCTGTGATTATTGAAATTGGGAAACCACCGCATGTGGGCTCTGTGAGTGTACAGAGTCCAGGTGTCTATGTATGTATATATATACTATGTATATATATATATATACTCACTTAGAGCCAGAAATCCTGGAATGTGAAGGCAAGTGGGCCTTAGGAAACATTACTAAAAAAAAAGATAGTGGAGGTGATGAAATTCCAGCTGAACTACTTAAAATCCTAAAAGATGATGCTGTTAAAGTGCTATCCTCAATATGTCAGCAAATTTGAAAAATTCACCTGTGGGGCCACAGGATTGGAAAAAGTAAGTTTTTTCATTCAAATCCCCAAGGAGGGGAATGTGAAAAAATGCTTAAACTACTGTACAATTGTGCTCATTTCACATGCTAGCAAAGTAATGCTCAGAATCCTTCAAGTTAGGCTCCAACAGTACATGAACTGAGAATTTCCAGATGTACAAGCTGGATTTAGAAATGGCAGAGGAACCAGAGATCAAATTGCAAACATCCATTGGATCATAGAGAAAGCAAGGAGGTCACAGAAAAATATCTGTGTCATTGACTATGCTAAAGCCTTTGACTGTGTGGATCACAACAAACTGTGGAAAATTCTTAAAGAGAAGGGAATACCATACTACCTTATCTGTCTCCTGAGAAACCTGTATGCAGGTCAAGGAGCAATAGTTAAAACTGGACAGGGAACAACTGACTGGTTCAAATTTTGGCAAGGAGTATGTCAAGGTTGTATATTGTCACCCTTCTTATTTAATTTATATACAGAGTAAATTATGTAAATGCCAGGTTGGATGACTCACAAGCTGGAATCAAAAGTGATGAAAGAAATTTCAACAACCTCTGATATCCAGATGATACCACCCTAATGGCAGAAAGTGAAGAGGAACTAAACAACCCCTTGATGAAGGTGAAAGAGTAGTGTGAAAAAGCTGGCTTAAAACTCAACATTCAAAAAACTAAGATCATGGCATCCAGTCCCATCATTTCTTGGCAAATAGATGGGAAAACAATGGAAACAGTGACAGCCTTTATTTTCTTGGGCTCCAAAATCACTGTTAATGGTGACTGCAGCCATGAAATTAAAAGATGCTTGCTCCTTGGAAGAAACAGTATAACAAATCTAGAAAGTGTATTACTTTTTGCTGACAAAGATCCATATAGTCAAAGCTAGGGTTTTTCCAGTAGTCTAGTACAAATGTGAGAGTTGGACCATAAAGAAGGCTGAGTGCCAAAGAATTGATCCTTTTGAACTATAGTGCTGGAGAAGACTCTTGAGATTCCCTTGGACAGCAAAAAGATCAAACCAGTCAATCCTAAAGGAAATCAACCTGAATTATTCATTGGAAGGACTGATGCTGAGGCTGAAGCTTCAATACTTTGGCCACCTGATGCAAAGAGCCAACTCACTGTAAAAATCCCTGATGCTGGAAGATTGAGGGCATGAGGAGAAGGTGATAGAGGATGAGATGGTTGGATGGCATCTCCAACTCAGTGTACATGAATTTCAGCAAACTCTGTGAGATGGTGAAGGACAGGGAATCCTGGTGTTCTGTAGTCCATAGGATCACAAAGAATCAGATACGACTTAGTGACTGAACAATGACACACTTTTGTATCAATTATCTATCTATCTATGTATCTGTCTATGTCCTCTTTATCTACACACACACTGATATTTCCAGTTTAAGTTCAATACCATATGCCTATGGTACATTCTAGTTTTCCCATTTTCTATATTTGTAACTTCCTTCAACAGTGAGAAAGTTGACTCCTATTGTCTCTACTTTATGTACTAATTTTCACACTCAATACACAATCAATCTCCTATTGTTAATCTCAAGTCCCCACCTGATCATTATGTGAACACCTTCTTTCCATCTCAACTTCCCATGTGCTCTTATCTAATGACTTTAAGACAACTATTCAGGTAGGAAAAGGAAAGGGAAGAAGAGAAAACCTAACAGAAAACAAAAAAATTGAATAATGAGGTCAAAGTTAAGTGAACGGTAAATCATCATGAGAGGGGATCAGGTAAGCAGAAGCTTTTTGTCAATTTCTCACAAGATTTGAGGTAGGAAGAAATCTAGGAATAGTAGTTAAGATGTGAATTAAAATTAGATCCAGAAAACTTTCTATAAGGAAACATTCTTTGATGTAATGGAACAATTAGATGTTATCCCTGAGATACATCTACATTCAAATATGAATGAGACAAGGTTATTTTGAACAAGTTTCATTTATTTATTCATGTACTCACATGATTCACATATTCATTGAAGTATTTGAGTGATTATAATTTTTCAGACATATAAGACATGATGAATACAAAGATAATGATTGGTTTTCTGGGCTTTCTTTCTCTTCTAATTATTTTCCCGTCAACATATTCCCATCTCAATAATTTAACGTTGATAAATCTCTCTGGTGAAAAAGAATAAGGTCTAGTAAACTGCACATATCTTAGTGAGCATTATATTATCCCAGGTGGGTTTGAATTTTATAATGACAGTAGGAGAAGGATGTAGAGAGATTGTGAAGTATCAGCCATGGTAACATCACTGTTACAGTTGAAAATGTTTAACAATTAGTATGGCAGAGAACCAATAAAAAGAGGTGGCAGTTATCAACAAGTAGTACATCCATGTGGATATACTGGCCAAATATGAATTTGCAGTAATTGAGAAAGGAAAGCCAAAATTTATGATACTGTCTAGATGGGAGACCAAAATCTGGATCTGTGAGTGCATGAGTACAGAGCACATGCTTTGATTTGGAAAAAGCCAAAGAGTTTATGACAAGAGTCCTAAAGCACAACAGGTAGATGGATTAAGGAGGTATAGTGGTAGAAGGGTTTACCTAGTTGAGGAGGTAAGATCTGGGGCCCGGACAATAAAGTTTCTACCTGTGTAGTGACAGAGTAAGAAACAGATATTGAAGTTTGGAGTCCAAGAGAAGATTTCTTACTTTTTCAAGCTCTGTTGATTTGTGCTTTATATACAAAAGTTTCACACATTTAATGTGTACATTTTTGTCAGTTTGGATGTGTGCATACACCCATGATTCCATCATGATAATCAAGCTAATAAACCTATCCATATCCATAACCTCCAAAATATTCCTGTGTCCCCTCTTCTTTCAGTTTGTTTGTTTGGTGATTAGTACACTTTACATGAGATCTACTCTCTTAACAGTTTTTTCAGGTGTACAAGACTGTTAATTAACTACAGGTACCATGTTGTACAGCAGATCTCTAGAGTTTATTTATCTTGTATGACTGTAACTTTATACTATTAAGCAACATAGACAAACTTGGATACATTATGTTAAGTGAAATAAGTCAGTCACAGATGGACACATATTATTTTATATACCTCATTTATAAGAATATACAAAACAGTCATATTCACAGAACTGTTTCTATTAGTGATACTTGTCAGGAGACGAAAAAAGGGAGATTGAGCAATGGGTAATTATTGTGGAAAGGGAGGATGTTTTCTATGTGTAATTTCCAAATACGTTGTTTAATAAATTGTGTGTGTGTGTATTGGTCGCTCAGTCATGTCCAACTCTTTGTGGCCCCATGGACTGTAGCCCACCAGGATCCTCTGTTCCATTAGTTAAATCTCTTCTGAAAACTCCTATTGAGTTTTTCTATCAGGGAAAATTGTATCCATTGCCCTGAATTCTATGACTCTCACATGTTTTGTGTGTTTTCAGTGCTGAGATGCAGGATAACTTTCCAGGGAGTTCCCAGGATCCAGTGGCAGAATCTTATCTACCTTTTGTTTTAAAAATGTTGAATTCGTCTACTCATTCATCAGAATGTATATGATGTACCAGACTAACGGTATATGCATAGACTTCAGGGAAGATAATGATCAGATCGATTTAAATCTTGGAGTCTCTCTTTCTCCAACTCTAACTCTTTCTACATGTGGAAAGAGGCTGATGAGATCAGCAGGCAGATGACTGACAGAGGAGTGCCTTTGGGAGAGCCTGTGTGGGGAATAGTACTGGTTTGCCAAAGTTACTCAGATGGTAAAGAATCTGCCTGCAACGCAGGGGACCTAGGTTAGATCCCTGGGTCAAGAAGAATCCCTGGAAAAGGGAATAGCTACCTACTCCAGTATTCTTGCCTGGAGAATTCCATGGACAGAGGAGCCTGGTAAGCTACAGTCCATGGGGTCACAAAGAGTCAGATATGACTGAATGACTAACAATCTTCATCTTCATCCTCATCATCCTACATACTTATTTAGGGCTTCCCTGATGGCTCAGTGGTAAAGAATCTGCCTGCCAATGCAGGAGACACGGGAGTTATGAGTTTGATCCCTGGGTCAGGAAGATCCCCTGGAAAAGCAAATGGCAACTCACTCCAGTATTCTTGCCTAGGAAATCCCACGGACAGAGGAGCCTGGAGAACTAGAGTTCACAGAGTCACACTGAGTGGGGCATTATTGAGTGACTGAGCATGCATCTTGATTTTACCACCGAAAGTTCCAAGTCCCAGAAAATTGCTTAGTAGTCCCAGGCAAACCAGACAGTCGCCCGCTGCAGTAGCGGGCACTGGGCAGACTTTCCCCATGGTGGGTCAGATTGGAGCCTGGAAATTGGTGTAAAGAGCCTCCTGGATGAGATACTGCATACATCATAGGAAAGAGCCTGGCCTGCAGAGATGAGTGTACTTCTACAGGCAAGGTTGATGTAGTTCACTTTATAAAGATTAAAAACCTTTACATGGCCAAAATGTTATACACAAAGTTAATAGGCAAATATTAATCTTGAGGAAGCTTTATTTCCAATTAGGTGCCAAAGGGCTATATGCTCAGCTGTGGTAATACAATATTTACCATGTAGCTTCCAGACCAGTTAGGGAGAATCAAATAGTCATGTGATATTAATTCTTGATTCCAAGACTCTGAAAAATTATATGAATGAACTATTTTGGGAGCTATGTGGCTAGATAGCTAAGTCTTGAGGTTAGCCAGGGCTTTTCTGAAGAGGTAACATATGAGTTGATTTAAGGATATCTCAGAAGGATTCTGGTGAAAATTTCTGGAATAGGGTGGGGAAAAACAAGAAGAAAAGAAGGCCAATGTGATGCAAAAGCATAATATGAGATCCACAGAATCCAACTTTTTATTTTTATTTTTACTTTATTTCATTTTACAGTATTTCACAATACTGTATTGGTTTTGCCATACATTGACACAAATCCACCACGGGTGTACATGAGCTCCCAATCATGAACCCCCCTCCCCCCTCCCACCCCCCACCATCTCTCTGGATCATCCCCGTGCACCAGCCCCTAGCATCCTGCAACCTGCATTGAACATAGACTGGCGATTCGTGTCTTACATGATAGTATACATGTTTCAATGCCATTC
>SJYQ01104595.1:94945-111542 GCA_006410935.1 Redunca redunca
CCTGTATGCGAGACAACAAAAGAGACTCAGATGTGTAGAGTGGACTTTTGGACTCTGGGGGAGAGGAAGAGGGTGGGATGGGATGGGAGAATGGCATTGAAACATGCATACTATCACATAAGAAACAGAATGTCAGTCTGTGTCCAATGCAGGATGCAGGATGCTTGGGGCTGGTGCATGGGGAGAACCCAGAGAGATGTTATGGGGTGGGAGGTGGGAGGGGATTCATGTTTGGGAGCGCATGTACACTCGTGGTGGATTCATGTCAATGTATGGCAAAACCAATACAGTATTGTAAAGTAAACTAAAGTTAAAATGAAAATTAAAAAAATAAAGACATTGTTGCTTTGTCATACTGGAAAGTGATTGGGAGGAGACCCGCATTTCAAGGGGGGCGGCTGCTGCTGCTGCTGCTGCTAAGTCACTTCAGTCGTGTCTGACTCTGTGCGACTCCATGGACTGCAGCCTACCAGCCTCCTCCATCCATGGGATTTTCCAGGCAAGAGTACTGGAGTGGGGTGCCATTGCCTTATCCATCAAGGGGGCAGGTGGCAGAAATTCTCTAAGAAGAGGGAGCTCAGAGGCTTGTAGTTAGGAAGAAGCCCATGTAACGTTTAGTCAGACTGAAGAGAGCATTACATCCATCTTGTTCACTAGCTCTATGGCATGCACTGTGGTAAGGGATACTCACATTTGATGATGCCAAATAACAGTCAGTGGGGTTAAGAGACACAACCAACATAAGTACATACTTTGGGAATCTCTTCCTCTTCTTTCTAGATCCAACTTAATTACCTTTCTTCAGGAAACCTTCCCAGTCACATTATAAAGTGTCCTTGTGGTAGCCTCATTCCTTTCAAAATAGCACATCTACAATTGGTTGTTTTCTTACTGCCATCCTGTTAGGCAGTCAGTTCTCACAACTGGCAAGATATCATCCATTGCTTAGAACTATACCCGGCATTTCATACCTGAGCCATTCAGGCTGCCCTGGTGAACAGATAAGCAAGTGAGTCAAGGAAGGATAAACATGAGAAAAAGCAGAGAAGGAATGAAGGATATAGTCAACTTTCAGCTCCTATGTCCGTGGGATTCTCCAGGCAAGAATACTGGACTGGGTTGCCATTTCCTTCTCCAGGGGATCCTCCAGACCTGGGAATCAAACCTGGGTCTCCTGTACTATACGCAGATTCTTTACCAAATGCTATAAGCCAACCAACACCACCAGACTTTCAGCTAAGCCATTAAAGATTTCTTTAGTCAAATTTTAGTTCTTTCTATAAATCCAGCCTTTTGGTATATGCCTTATCACTAACAGACTGGGGGTTCTAGTGAGGAAGGAACTACCTTTTCCATCAGATTATAGGTTCACAAAAAGAAGGAGCTTTATCCCTTCTTATTAGACTCTGGGTAACAATCTGTAAAATGCACAAAATTTAATAAGTTATATCACTGAATGGATTTTTAATGAAGAATGAATAAATACAAATGTGAATATAAATGTATCATTTATAGGGTTGCCTTCCCATTTGTTCTGAGAAACTTAGTTCCTCATAAAAATATTTCCTGGTAAGAATACTAGAATTTTGTGTGTGGGTCATTCTATAAAGAACGCTTCTGGAAAGCAAAACTATTACAGGGCTGAAATCAAAAAATCCTGTTGAGTGTTCTATGGGTTAATTCCATGGCATGCTGCAGTCCATGGGGTTGCAAAGATTCAGACACAACTGAGTGACTGAATTGAACTGGACATGACATGACAACAAATATCATAAAAACTCAGGCTTCTGAACCACAACAACAAATACTTATATACTCTACAAGATATTCAAAGCAGTATACTGTTGGTGGAAGGATTCACAAGGTTGGCTCTCATTAAAAAGCCTGACTTTCCAAATATTCCACTGAATCTGGAGGACACTTAAGAATTTCTTCAAATATCTCTACTTTGATTCAGGGAGTGGTACTTCATTTCAAGGAGTTCAGAGCTGTGAGCACTTCACTTTTTCTGTTTTCCTCATGTTCCCCACCAACAACACTCAGCAATTTATAGAATCAGCTGAACAATTCAACACTTCTTCACAGGCACAGAACTTTCTCAGTATTTGAGCATGATGTGAAGTATAATAAGATAAAAACAGCTAATTAAGTAAAACTATGACAAAACCACCACACAACAACTGACATCTGGCACTTTAATGGTTGTCAGGTGTCAGCTAAGGCAAAGTAATTTATATTCTGGTTTCAAAAATAACAGTAGTGGTATCTTATTAGTTCAAAAAAGATAATTTCCTAAAAATGACCTCATTTATTCTTCCCATTTATCAAGAATGATCAAGTAACCATGGTTAAGAAACATAAGGGAAGCATCTATGCCCTTTAGTTTGAATCCAAGATTTAAATCAAGTTGAATAGACGCATATTTAAATTGAGATAACTGGAAGCAATGTATTTTAGAGTATTGTATTTTTGTAAGTATCAATAAGAGTGTTTAATAGGAGATTTGAAGTTTCTAGTAATAAAATATCCAATTCACATTGCCTTTAAAACTATGAACACTCATGTAACAATAAATCATATCATTCTGGTAGTAGACAGCTGCAGAGTCCAGAAGATAGCTGGAGTGTAATGGTATGGAAGGTACTGGTAAGCTTCTGTGCTGCTGTCTTGGTTTTCCATTCAGGATCTCACGATGGCAGTTATAGTACAAACTACTGTTGATTCTATATGACAAGAGCAAGAAGAGTTGCATCATTTTTGTTTAGTTGCTAAGAAATGCGACCCCATGGGTTGTAGCCCACCAGACTCCTTTGTCCATGGGATTTCTGAGGTAAGAATATTGGAGTGGGTCACCATTTCTTTCTCCAGGGGATCTTCCAGACCCAGGGATTGAACTTATCTCTCTTGCATTGGCAGGCGGGTTTTCTTTCTTTCTTTTTTAACCACTGAGTCATCAAGGAGGCCCCCTGCATCACCTTACCCAATTATATTTACCAGAAAAGAAAAATGCTTATTCTGTGGAAATCTCAAGTTATTTACCCTCATTTCATTCGCCAGGTTTTAATGCACACTTATGGTAGCTCATTCACTAGAGAAGGACAATGCCTGCCTTAGTCACTTATCATCACTCGCAGGGACTGTGGAGAACTACCTTTCTTAGTAAAAAAAAAAAAAAAAAAAAGTGGTTGTACAATGAAGAAAGAAACGAGGAAAGATAGTAACTATTGGACAGGTAAGAAAAATAGGTGCCGCTGGAAATATCAAATGAGATGATATATGAAAACATGTTTTAAAATGTAAGTCCCCTTACAAATCCACAGTCACATTATTAATGACCTGAATTAGCTATCAGATAACCAGAATCAGTAGTTTTGCTGAGTTTGTGCACACAAATAACTAAATTATATAAAACTATAATGTCCAGGTCCCACAGGATATGAAAATCTTCCTCATGTGATATTTAAAGTTTTATTTCTTTTTTATTGAAGGATAATTGCTTTACAGAATTTTGCTGTTTTCTGTCAAACCTCAACATGAATCAGCCATAGGCATACATATATGCCCTCCCTCTTGAACCTGCCCCCAACATCCTTCCCCATCCCACCCCTCTAGGTTGATGCAGAGCTCCTGTTTGAGTTTCCTGAACCATACAGCAAATTCCTGTTGGCTATCTCTTTTACATATGGGCATATAAGTTTCCATGTTTCCCCATGTGATTTTGATTTGAATCCTTTCCTAAGAACTATTGCTTTAGATAATAGTGATAGAGAAGACAGAGAATTCATGAGTTCTACCTAAATGCAGCAGATTATACAGCAGATAAACATATTTTTCTCTGTTCCCTTTTGAAACTGCAGGTAAAATGAAGACATGTAAACAGACAAATAAAAAAAGAGAAGTATTCAGTCAATGAGAGATATCTACAGCATTTGGTACAATGGAAAGCAGATGGGGGAAAAGAGCAGGAAGGGTTGTAAAACAATTGCCTACAGCTCTTCTATGAAATGTCACAAAAATACCAGGAGATTTCCAAAACAGAAGCATGAAAAAGCTGATAAATTAGAAATCCCACGCAGTCTTGAAATCAGGGGCAATAAAGTATGGGTCCAAAAGAGAAAAATTAGATGTAGGTTTTTATTTGGGCACCTGATGCAAAGAGCTGACTCATTTGAAAAGACCCTGATGATGGGAAAGATTGAAGGCAGGAGGAGAAGGGGACGACAGAGGATGAGATGGTTGGATGGCATCACCGACTCGATGGACATGGGTTTGGGTGGACTCTGGGAGTTGGTGATGGACAGGGAGGCCTGGCGTGCTGCGGTTCATGGGGTCACAAAGAGTCAGACATGACTGAGTGACTGAACTGAACTGAGGTGCTCAAATCTTGTCCGGCTGAAGCTAGGCAACTGTCTCTTTCTCAGTGTGACTGAAGAATGGATGATCGTTCACTGGTTAAGCCTAGAGGCTCTGGGAACACCAGACAAAGATAAATATCAAATAAAGCAATATAGTATTAGAAACAAGCAGGTTAATTGAAACTCTAAATAAGGAATAGTGATATGCCATTTCCCTTATCTTGCCAGCCATCAAAATGTTGCTATCCTTGTTAATGCCCTCCACCACTACCCCATCTCAAATAGGAGACTGGAGGATTTTCTCTGAGAACAGGCTAGCCTAGGAAAGGGCAAGGGAATAATGATAATATGAGCTCAGCACTCACTTTCTCATTGGTGTGGTCTTCCCATTGACCAAGTTCACTCCAAAACACACAGAGCTCCATAGCAGCTTTTCAGGGTCTTACTCCTCAGTCTCATTCTTAGTTATGGGCAAAAACCAATGATCGTTCGCAATTTAAATACTTTTTTAATAAGAAAAAGATGTAAGCAAACAAGCATAGAACTAAAAAAAAGGTGAAATCAAAGGAAACAGGGTCAATATATGGGACAAGGCCAAATTAGGGGGAAAAGGGGGCTATGGAGAAATAAGACAGAAATACTGTAGCCACGAAACAAGGATAAGAGATCATATTTAAATTAGCTATGAGGAAACAAAAATGTTCTTAGAAATTTTGTATTAATATATGTATAAACACAAGTAAAGAAATGCAATAGGAGAAAGGTTAAGAATAAAGTTGCAACAGTATCATCAGTTCAGTTCAGTTCAGTTCAGTCACTCAGTCGTATCTGACTCTTTGAGACCCCATGAATGGCCGCACTCCAGGCCTCCCTGTCCATCACCAATTCCCGGAGTTCACCCAAGCTCATGTGCATCAAGTCGGTCATGCCATCCAGCCATCTCATTCTCTGTCGTCCCCTTCTCCTCCTGCCCCCAATCCCTCCCAGCATCAGGGTCTTTTCCAGTGAGTCAACTCTTCGCATGAGGTGGCCAAAGTATTGGAGCTTCAGCTTCAGCATCAGTCCTTCCAATGAACATTCCAGACTGATTTCCTTTAGGTTGGACTGGTTGGATCTCCTTGCAGTCCAAGGGACTCTCAAGAGTCTTCTCCAACACCACAGTTCAAAAGCATCAGTTCTTTGGCGTCAGCTTTCTTCACAGTGCAACTCTCACGTCCATACATGGCCACTGGAAAAATCATAGCCTTGATAGATGGTAGTAAAAGAAATAGATAGAAAATAGGAAAAAATAATCAGAGGTTCCTCAAAGAGATCCCATATTTAACTGATAGAGATTCTCCTTCCTGGATCACAGACTAGTCATGGCAAAGGAGTGTATAACTCAGTGAATCTCTGGCCCTGCCATGCAGGGCCACCCAAGACAAGACAGATGAATCTTAATGAAGAATTCTGACAAAACGTGATCCTCTGGAAAAGGGAATGGCAAACCACTCCAATATTCTCGCTGTGAGAACCCTGTGGACCGTATGAAGAGGGAAAAAGTCATGACACTGAAAAATGAGCCTGCCAGGTTGGACGGAAGGTGTCCACCATGTTATTGGGGAAGAGTGGAGGGCAATTACTAATAGGTCCAGAAAGAATGAAGCACCTGGGCCAGCGTGGAAACCATGCTCAGTTGTCAATGTGTCTGGGCTTCCCTGGTGGTTTGGTGGTGAAGCCACCTCCAGTACCAGTACCTGAGACCACCTGCAATACCCTGCAATTCTGGAGACCCAGGTTTGATTCCTGGGTCAACAAGATCCCCTGGAGAAGGAGATGGCAGCCCACTCCAGTATTCATTTCTGGAAAATCCCTTGGGCAGAGGAGCCTGGTCCTCCTACAGTCCATGGAATCACAAAAGAGTTGGACATGACTTGAAAACTAAAACAAAACTGAAAGAAACTGTTGGTGATAGAAAATCCCAATGCTGTAAAGCACAGTATTGCATAGGAACTTGGAATGTTAGGTCCATGAATCAAGGTAAACTGGACCTGGTCAAACCATACAATTGTGCTCATTTCACAAAGAGGATAAGGCAGGAATTAACGTGGACATCTTAGAAATCAGTGAACTAAAATGGACAAGAATGGGCACATTTAATTCAGATGACAGTTATATATACCACTGCAGGCAAAAATCCCTTAGAAGTAATGGAGTTACCCTCATAGTCAACAAAAGAGTCTGAAATGAATTTCTTGGGTGCAATCTCAAAAATGATGGAATGATCTTGGTTCATTTCCAAGGCAAACCATTCAACAATACAGTAATCCAAGTCTATGCCCCAACCACTAATGTTGAAGAAGCTGAAGTTAATCAATTCTATGAAGACCTACAAGATCTTGCAGAACTAACACCATCACCACCAACAACAAAAAATGTCCTTTTCATCCTTGGGGGTTAGAATAAAAAAGTAGGAAGTCAAGAGATACCTGGAGTAACAGTCAAGTTTGGCTGTGTAGTACAAAATGAAGCAAAGCACAAGCTAACAGACCTTTATCAAGAAAACACACTGATCACAACAACCACCCTCTTCCAATAACACAAGAGATGATTCTACATATGAACATTACCAGATGGTAAATACCTAACTCAGATTGATTATATTCTTTGCATCCAAAGATGGAGAAGCTCCATATAGTCAGCAAAAACAAGACCCAGAGCTGACTGTGGCTCAGATCATGAGCTCTATACTGTAAAATGCAGGCTAAAGTTGAAAAAATTGGGGAAAACCAGTAGATCATTCAAGCATGACCTAAAGCAAATCCCTTATGATTATACAGTGGAGGTGACGAATAGACTCAAGAGATTAGATCTGGTAGACAGAGTGCCTGGAAACAATGAACAGAGGTTCATAACATTGTATAGGAGGCAGTAATCAAAACCATACCCAAGAAAACAAAATGGTTGCCTGAGGAGGCTTTACAAATAGCTAAAAAAAAAGAAGAGAAGAGAAAGACATGGGGGAAAGGGAAAGATATACCTGAATGAATGGAATGTTCCAGAGAACAGCAAAGAGAGATAAGAGGGCCTTCTTAAATGAATAGTGCAAAGAAATAGAGGGAAACAAGAGAACGGGAAAAAAGAGAGATTGCTCCAAGAATTGGAGAAATCAAGAAAACATTTCATGGGAGAATGGGCGTGATAAAAGGCAGAAAGTGTAAGGATCTAAGAAAAGCAGAAGAGATTAAGAAGATATGTCAAGAATACATAGAAGAACTCTACAAAAAAAAAAGATGATAATGACCTGGATAACCTCTATGTGTGGTCCTTCACCTACAGCCGGACATCCTGGAAGGTGAAGTCATGAGGGCCTTAGGAAATATTACTATGAACAAAGATAATGAAGGTGATAGAATTCCAGTTGAGCCATTTAAAATCCTAAAAGATAATGCTATTAAAATGCTGTCCTTAATATGTAAGCAAACTTTGAAAACTCAGCAGGACCACAGGACTAGAAAAAGTCAGTTTTCATTTCAATTCCAAAGAAGGGCAATGCCAAAGAGTGTGCAAACTACAATGTATCATTTCACATGCTAGCAAGGTTATGCTCAAAATCTTTCAGACTAGCCTTTAGCACTATATGAACTGAGAAATCCAGCTATACAAGCTGGGTTTAGAAAAGGCAGAGAAACCAGAGATCAAATTGCCAACATCCGTCCTATCATAGAGAAAGCAAGGAAATTCCAGAAAAACATTTACTTCTTTTTCATTGATGATGCCTTTGACTGTGTGGATCACAGGAAACAGTGGAAAATTCTTAAAGAGATGGGAATATCACACCACCTTCCTTGTCTCCTGAGAAACCTGTATGCAAATCAAGGAGCAACAATTAGAAATGAACATGGAACAACAGACTGGTTCTAAATTGGGAAAGAGTATGGCAAGGCTGTATTGTCACTCCGTTTATTTAACTTATAGGCAGAGTACATCATGCAAATGCCAGGCTGGACGAATCATAAGCTGGAATCAAGAATGCTGGAAGAAATATCAACAACCTCAGATATCCAGATGACACCACCCTAATGGCCGAAAGTGAAGAGAAACTAAAGAGCCTCTTAATGAAGGTGAAAGAGTAGCATGAAAAAGCTGGCTTAAAACTCAACATTCAGACAACGAAGATCATGGCATTCAGTCCTATTACTTCATGACAAATAGAGGGGAAAATTTGGAAGCAGTGACAGATTGTATTACCTTGGTCTCCAATATCACTTACAGACAGATGGAATTAAAAGACTTTTGTGTCCTTGGAAGGAAAGCTGTGACAAATCTAGACAGTATATTATAAAGTAGAGACATCACTTTATTGATGTATAGTCAAAGTTACGATTTTTCTGGTAATCATGTATGGATGTGAGATTTGGACCATAAAGAAAGCTGAGCACTGAAGAATTGATGCTTTCGAATTGTGGTGCTGGAGAAGACTCTCAAGAGTCCCTTAGATAGCAAGGAGATCAAACTTGTCAATTCTAAAGGAAATTAAGCCTGAATATTCATTGGAAGGACTGATGCTGAAACTGAAGCTCCAATCCTTTGGCCACTGATGCAAAGAACTGACTCATTAAAAACAAAATGAAACAAAACAAAAAAAAACCCTGATGTTGGGAAAGACTGAAGGCAAAAGGAGAAGGGGGTGGCAAGATGGTTAGACTGCATCACTAGCCTTTACTCAGTGGTTCAATGGACATGAATCTGAGCAAACTCTGGGAGATAGGGAAGGATGGGGAACCTGGCACGCTCCAATCCATTCAGTTGCCAAGGGTCGGACTTGAATTAGAGACTAAACTATAACAGAGAAATTCCAAAAAGATAGGAATTTGGAGAGAAGAATATTCAAAATATAAGAAAATTTCACTTTCCTGAAAGCCAGTCATTCCCAGAATGAATCTTTCCACAAAATAATTAGCACATGGAATGAAGAATGATCTACACAAATTTACATGATGGGTTGGTTGGCTTTTTTGCTAAGTCATGTCTGACTCTTGCAATCCCATGGACCATAACCCTCCAGGCTTCTCTGTCCATGGGAGTTTCCAGGCAGGAATACTGTAGAGAGTTGCCATTTTCCTTTCCAGTGGATCTTCCTAAGCCATGGATTGAACCTGAGTCTCTTTTGTCTCCTGCATTGGCAGGTAGATTCTTTACTACTGAGCCACCTGGGAAGCCCAATTTGCCTGATAGTTAATGTAAAACACCAGAAATATTTGGAATACAATGAAATGAAAGCTTGTTGAAAGGACAAAATTAACACCACCACACTAAAAAGAAGAACAACAAAAAAGAAAACATGTAAAGGATCTCAAAACAGATTGTGTCAGGTTTCTCCATTACCCATTGAAAACTAGAATGGGAAATTAAGTTTGGAAACTGATCGAAGATGATATCCAACCTATACTTTTATAAATAAATCATTAGCCATGTGTGATGAAAAATGAAGATGTAGACAGCTTAATCTCAAGAGTACCTCTGATGTGCCCTTTATCTGTAAGCTTTCAGAGGATTTCCTCTATAAAAAGGAGGGAATGGATTAACAGAGAAACATAGGTTTCAGAAAGCAGAGAAACCAAATATGTAGAATGATTCCACAATAATTGTGAAAATTATATACAGAATTAGAAGCTGAAACTCCAATACTTTGGCCACCTGATGCAAAGAGTTGACTCGTTTGAAAAGACCCTGAATGCTGGGAAAGACTGAGGGCAGGAGAAGAAGGGGACGACAGAGAATGAGATGGTTGGATGGCATCACTGACTTGATGGACATGGGTTTGGGTAGACTCCAGGAGTTGGTGATGGACAGGGAGGCCTGGTGTGCTGCGGTTCATGGGGTAACAAAGAGTCAGACACGACTGAGTGAGTGAACTGAACTGAACTGAATAGGCCTAGAGAAAAACTGCATCAGATTGGAACAGAGTAACAGAGAGTACTCCCAAGGAAAAATAATATTTTGTAAATTATGTAGTGTATTTCATTTTATGAGACTTAATATTTTATAATTCTCTTGGAGAAATTGAGTAAAGAATTAGCGATAGGTACAAGTAAAGTTAATGAAATGGGGAGAAAATGATAAAAAATTTAAAAACCAATACTGATACTCTTGTAGGGAATTTGGAATAAATAATTTAATATTGAAGGAAGCTCTTTTGCCTCTTTTCTGTTTGCCTATTTCTGTCCCCATCTAAGTAAAGAATCAACCTGTCAATGCAGGAAACATAGAAGACTCAGGTTTGATCCCTGGGGTTGGGAATATCCCCTGGAGTAAGAAATGGCAACCCACTCCAGTATTCTTACCTGGAAAATCCCATGGAAAGAGGAGCTGGGTGGGCTACAGGTCATGCAGTTGCGAAGAGTTGGACACAACTGAATGACTAGGCATGCATGCACTAACCTTAAATACCTAATTATAAGAATGAAATCACTAAGCAATGGAAATAAACTACTGATTTATGCTTTACTGAATACACATGATGCCTTGCTTGTCGATTCTTCTCCTAGCTAAAAAGAAGTAAGAAAGAATGATTAGCTCTCTACCCCTAACAACCCCCTAAGGAATCCTGAAGGCAGATCACACAGAAAAGATAGTATGTGAAGGGAGTCAGCCATTTTGCACACAATGAAGAATACAGAATCCAAACTCCTGCTGAATGGTTCACTGAAATGCTTCCCCCACATTTTCCCCTCTAAAAATTGTCATGACTGAGAAGAATCTTCAGAGTTGGACTCTGGACAGGAGTCCACCTTCTCCCCAGATTGTGGGCTCTTCTGAATAAAGCACCTTTCCTTTATAGTGGCACTTGCCTCTCGAATTATTGGCTTTTGAATGGACAGCAGCCAAATCTGAGTTTGATAACAATGTGAAGTGAAAGTCTCAGTCGTGTCCGACTCTTTGTGACCACATGGACTATACAGTCCATGGAATTCTCCAGGCCAGAATGCTGGAGTGGGTAGCCTTTTTTTTCTCCAGGGGATCTTCCCAACCCAGGGATCAAACCCCGGTCTCCCACATTGCAGGTGGATTCTTTACCAGCTGAGCCATAATGGAAGCCTAAGAATACAGGAGTGGGTATCCTATCCTTCTCCAGTGGATCTTTCCCACCCAGGAATTGAACTGGAGTCTCTTGCATTGTAGGCAGATTCTTTACCAACTGAGCTATCAGGGAAGCCCTGGCTAACATATGGGAAGTAAAATAAAAGCAGTGATTTCAGCACTAAAACTGGTTTGCTTCTTAAACAGAGAATCATATTTCTGATTTTGTACTTTTCTTTCTGAAAGGACATATATTGTTTCCATGTACAGTATTAACTCCATAAGTATTAAAATTAAAGATAATGAATTAATAGTATCAGGCAAAAAAAAATACACAGGCAAATATGCACATAGAATATTTACAGTGGTTAGCTCTAAACTGTTATTTTTTCTTCATAAGATTTGTGGATGCTGGTTTTTTTAAGTGCTATATACATAAAGTTACAAAAATAAAATTGAAAGTAGAAAAAAATATATAGTCAATTTCAAAGCAAAAAGCAGAAAATTATAATACTGTGATACAGAGACAACATCTGGAGATGCTTTATCATTTTATCCTTGTATATATTTTTTTTTACAAAACTAAGATCATACTACATATTTGAATCTGCTGTTTCAGTTCTTACATTGAACATATACTGAACATTTTCTGTGGCATTATTTATAAAATAGTAATACATGGAAATTAGCTCCTTGCTGTCTTACATAAAAGAGTTAATTTCTTCTGTGTATTCATTTAACAAATTGTTTGATTTCTTACAAAATTCAAAGCACTGTGCTTGGCTCAGGATAGAGCCATAAACAAGGAAGCTGTGGTCTGAGCTCTCAGAATGCTTACAGTCTATTGAAGAAAACAAATCATACAAATCATTATCCCAGTACTGTTGGTATTTGTATTTCCTCAAAGCAAGCTTATAATAATAACAGATTAATTGTTAATAAATAAATAAATTAAAAATCAAGCCTGATTTGGGAGATCAGAGATCTCCTAAAGAAATACATTTTACCTGAGACTTGATAAAGGATTCTGGNGATTCTGGAAACAGGAGATAGCATGATTCTTTGTTTTTGATCCAAATGTTTAAAGCAAAATAATTATTTTAGGGATTCTAAAAAAGGGGCAATTTATGTATAGTTGATCTGAATTATACCTGAGAAGTGCACTTTTACCATATCTTCTCCTATAGCCTGGTCTCAAGATGTTGGCTAATAAATAATCTGGATTAGTAGAGAACTAAGTAAATTTTAAAATAATTATGGATTCATATAAACATAAATACTTACATTTTAATTTACATTGCAAGGCATAGGTTAGGTAATGTGAGGGATTCCTTGGTAGCTCAGTGGTAAAGAATCCCCTACAATGAAGGAGATGTAGGTTCAATACCTGGGTCAGGAAGATCCCCTGGAGAAGGAAATGGCAACCTGCTCCAGTATTCTTGCCTGGTAAGTCCCATGTACCGAGGCACCTGGCAGGCTACAGTCCATGGAGTCTCAAAAGGGTTGGACCCAAAGTGACAGCTAAATGACAACAATGAAGGACTTAAGTATCATATGTTTCCTAACTTAAAGGAGCTTGAAATCATGTTTTCCAACCAAAAGAGTTGTAATCTAAGAGAATCACCCCAGAATTTAAATGAGATATAACAATTTGTGAATTTTTATTTTCCCCTTGTTATTCTATTGATTATCATAAAAGAGGCAGCATATATTCCCATAATGAGAGCATTTTGTCACAATAGTATTTCTTTCACTATATTTCTTACAGATTCAAATAAATTTATACTCATGTTTAAATAATAAGTAATAACTGAGATCTACAAATAATATTCAGATACATACTTGTCATGGCCAAGAAAATTAGTTCACTTCAGCAGAAGACAAAATAATGAAACTAATTTTGCTTATTGCAGTTTCAGTACTAAATATTAAATAGGAAATATTAACTATTAATTCAATTGACTTGTCATTTGGATCTTTAAAAATGTTTTCTCATAAATAAGCAACTTTAATTAGCATTCTACTTTTGCCAGTAAACTTGAATTTTAAAAATGTGCAGTTTCCCCTAGTTCAGGCTGATAGATGGCCCAATTACTTTACAAAGACTTGCTGTACAAGCTTTAAAGAGCAAATCATTATTTGCCATCTTGAAGAGGAATGCTTGCAAGCTTCTTGAACATAGGGACAAGACTTCTGCCTCTTTTTTATTCCACTAAGTTGGATAGTAAAATAATTAAATATAAAGCACCAGACAATGAAGTCCTGGTGGAATATTTACAGTGGGCCCATAATATAAATGTATTTCCTGCTTTATTCTCTTCTTCTTTCTCCTCTTTTTTTTCACCTTCCTCTTTACTCATTCTAGTTTTTCTTCTTCTAATACTTAATGTAGTTTCAGTAATTTTGGAAGATATACTGATGTAGTTTTTAGCCTGAAAATATGTACCTTTCCTCCTAAAAGACATGCTAGCCTCAGTCATCACAGGAACTGGAGGCAGAGGTAAAAGGGGAAGAGAGGGAAATCCATTCTTGAGCATTAAGAGGTATTCATAGCAGGCAATTTTGTATTCTATACTCATAAGAAAATGAGCCAAAATAGCTTCTAGCAATATGGTATGTGTACATAAAAATATAGAACAAAGTAGATGTAGCAGATATAGGTGTAGATGTAGATAAAGATATAGCCATGGAATTGATGCTTTTGAACTGTGGTGCTGGAGAAGACTGTTGAGAGTCCCTTGGACTGCAAGGAGATCAAACCAGTCAATCCAAAAGGAAATCAATCCTGAATATTCATTGGAAGTCCTAAATATTCATTCATCAGCTGAAGCTGAAACTCCAATACTTTGGCCACCCTTTGCGAAGAGCTGACTCATTTGAAAAGACCCTGATGCTGGGAAGGATTGAAGACAGAAGGAGAAGGGGATGACAGAGGATGAGATGTTTGGATGGCATCACTAACTTGATGAACATGACTTTGAGCAAGCTCCGGCAGATGGTGATGGACAGGGAAGCCTGGTGTGCTACAGTCCATGGGGTTGCAAAGAGTCAGACAAAACTGAGGGACTGAACTGAACTGAGCAGATATAGATCTCAAGATTACACAAGTCAGGTTTTCAATAAAATAATTTTAATTATTTTTTCTAAGATATACTTTGTACACAGTGATTCTTTTTACTGCCAGTTCAAAAAAAGCTGACTAAAAGATCATTTAAATGATGAAGAACTTACTATTTCCCACACCAAGGCACCCAGAGCCATGTGGCCCCAGAGTTGATGAATTAGAAGCTGAATAATGCTCTTATGTCCTTTCCTTCTTGTTTCATTGTGTTTGGAGTTGACTTTTGTAGTCAGGCTTTTAAGTGATCAGAGTTCTAAAAAGAAAACCCTCTAGCATCAGAAGCAGAGAAAGAGTAGTTTCTTTTTACATGCTTTTTCAAAGCAGGGAAGTGAACTCTTTCCCAACTTTATAGACAGCTGTGTACATTGTTTAAGATTTACATATAAGAATAATCTTCTTGAAGAAGGAAGCTCAAATGGTGCTTACTTTGTGCCCTTATACTCCCCTTGCCTCTTGTTTAATTTATGATCCTTTTGATAAAGAACATCATACCCACTATACAAGGGAGGATCAGAGTACTGTTGTCTTGCCTCAACCAATTAAATCCTGCACAGTTAAATACTGACTCATCACATTCTTGATAGTAAATCAGAGTAACGTTCATATATGCTACATTTATGTTAATTACAATAATTACAATGGGTCAAACGACCAGAAGAATACCATTGTGATGATTATTACATAAATAAGTTAGGTCCTTCCTATATATTATCTTGCTATGATATATGACATCAAGCTAGGAATAAAGAAAACGTGAGTTAATCAACTAATTGTTGATTAATTGTTACTAATTGTTGGTACATTTTGATTTGTTTGATATTTGGAAAGATAAGCTCAATAACTTTTTCTAACAAATTTATGTTGAAAACAAACAAACAAACAATGATAGAACCAATACCTGAAAGAGTTTAAAGTGACTTCAGGTACTCTTTTCCATCATTACCAGTTTTGTTTTCCAACCATCAATGTATCAAAATTTATCTCTAGTTTTGATGACTTTGTAAAATACTGTAGAAATGTTATTATTACTCCCCTTGTTTTAGCATAAAATGATATTTTACTTCTCTTCATCTCAATGAGATTTAAATATTTTAATATATATTTTCATTGTTCAGTCCCTCAGTTGTATGAGTTGATATTTCTCCCAGCAATCTTAATTCCAGCTTGAGCTTCATCCAGCCTGGTATTTCACATGCTGTACTCTGCATATAAGTTAAATAAGAAGGGTGATGATATACATTAATTAATCAATATACATTACACTGCCCCTCTCTTATTTTTAGAGTCCTAATGACTGAGTTTCTGTCTGCTGTATAATCAGAGAACAACTGAGGCAAAAGGAAGGTTACCTGACAGTGTTCCATTTCCTGGATGCGTGTTTAGCCATGCAGTCATGTCCGATTCTTTGTGACCCCCATGGACTATAGCCCACCAGACTCCTCTGTCCGTGGGATTCTCCAGGCAAGAATGCTGGAGCGGGTTGTGGTACCCTCCTCCAGGAAATCTGTCAACCCAAGGCTGGAAGCTCCATCTCTTATGTTTCCTGGATTGGCAGGAAGGTTCTTTACCACTAGCACCACCTGGGACTTTTTTCTAATAATGTTCTCAGAGAAGAATTTTTTTAGAACTGTCCATCCATTTACCATTTCAAAAAATTTTCCCACATTTAAGAAATACGAAGTATGTAATTGTGATAGATTTACATGTGTAAAAGTTAAATGTGAGTAATTTCTGGTGTGAATGAGATTGTGAAATTGTCCACTCACCTGAATTTATGTATTACTATGAGAAGAGTACACACATGCAAATATTCTTCTTCATGGGAAATAGATGGGGAAACGGTGTCAGACTTTATATTTTTGGGCTGCAAAATCACTGCAGATGGTGACTGCGGCCATGAAATTAAAAGACACTCCTTGGAAGGAAAGTTATGACCAAGCTAGATAGTATATTCAAAAGCAGAGATGTTACTTTGCCAACAAAGGTCCGTCTTGTCAAGGCTATGGTTTTTCCAGTGGTCATGTATGGATGTGAGAGTTGGACTGTGAAGAAGGCTGAG